>JANRGW010012355.1:0-42676 GCA_024733675.1 Psilopsiagon aymara | reverse complement strand
AGGACACCAGAACTGCACACAGTACTCCAAATGAGGTCTCACAAGAGCAGAGTAGAAGGGAAGGATCACCTCCCTCACCCTGCTGGTCATGCTCCTTTTGATGCAGCCCAGGACATGGTTGGCTTTCCGGGCTGCAAGTGCACATTGCTGGGTCATATTGAGCTTCTCATCAACCAACACCCCCCAAGTCCTTCTCCTCATGGCTGCCCTCTATCCATTCTCTGCCCAACCTGTAATTATGCGTGTGATTTCCCTGACTCATGTGCATTGGCCTTATTAGACATCATGAAGCTCACATCAGCCCACTTCTCAAGCCTATCAAGGTCCATCTTGATGCAGAGTTAAGATGCAACAAAAGCTGAAATTTCACTTGTGTGAAGTGAGGAAGGCATAATGTGTCTAATCTACATAAGTTACCTACATTGCACTGTAGCTGAATTACCTTCTTTAAAGTTGCCCAGTCGTATCTGCTGTAGATGAGAAACTGCTTGTAGACATGAATGTAAGGTATTCATTTATGGATACTTTGAACACTCACAAAGTAACCTTATAACTTGGAACACCAAGGTTTTTATTCAGATCTCTACAGTGGATGAAAATTTCTTACAATCATATGTGTGCTGGCAGGTTCTTGTTAGCAGTTCATTTGAAGAAATAGCTACTTTTGATATGTAATACTTGGAGCCCATAAGCACAGAAATGTATTTTTGTGAAATTATTAGGCAAATAGAAGAAGTGTTGATGACAACTTGAATGTATGTACATGCTGACACTGTTTGTTCGTAATGTTGCAAGCTTAAAATAGACCCACTGTCATGTCCCCAGTTGCAATAGCACTCTACAGTAGCTTTTGGATCTAAAACTAGATACAGGAGAAGAGGAAGCAGTGGCAGAAAATGAACCTGTCATGAGGACTGTCTGGGCTTGCAAATCATTTATATCTGATCAGCTTTCAGTTGTATTGCCCAAAGTGACGCTGCAAGCTGTCGACAGTGTTGTATTGCTCAAATGAAGCTTGGGCCTGATACCTAATGTGTGATTCCAGAACTTAAAAAGACCTTCAATACTCCTCAAGGGAAAGGGACAACACAATAAAAAAGGGAAAAAAAAAACCAAACCAAACAACAAAAACAACACTGGGAGACTGGCATCAGCCGCTAGCAGTCAAAATAATTATCCATGCTTTCCAGCGCTGTTAATCATAGCATTAAGGGAGACATATACTTTAAGAAAACAAAGATATTAACCTGGGGTTAATATCTTCCAACAATGCATTTTGAAAAGATCAACTTGGTCCTGAAACTGAAGTACACTCTTAAAATTCTGGTTAAATTAATTACTTCCTTGCTGTGTCAAGGATAATGTAGAAGTCTGATTTACTTTGTGTGCTACTTCTGGAGAAAACGCCTCAGGTTCAGAAAATAGAACAGGTTCAGGAAAGTTTATCTACATATGTACCTGGTTGGGTAAACATTTTAAAAGCTTCAAAGATTTCTGCTTCTGTTCTGAATTTTCTCATTCTTTTCATAAATTCTTCACGCTTAGGTTTTTTTGTTTGTTTAAAAAAACATTATATTGGAACATCTTTAATAAAACTTTCTGACTGAACTCTGTGCATTCAAATTCTAGAGTAACTTTAGTCAAAAAGGGAAGATTTAACTGCACTTATTTCAATCCTTTATATTGTGATTACACTTTTAAGATCCAGGAGAGCTGAGAGAGGGCAAACTGTGTTCTATTCAGTTTTGTGCATCAGCTGGTTGATTGTTAAATTTCAGATAGTTTAAGCCACTCAGATAAGGAATTTGTACTTTGTATGTCACTTAAGACTAACCATGAGACAGTGGAGTCAGAAACAAAGGTTATTTTCTTAGGTAACACTTATTACCTTATTTATAGACCAGGAAAGAATCTGCTTGATTATCAGGCTCCACACTGAGCTTTCAGGGCCTGCAAACTGGAAGAAATGGAAATAAAATCTTCTGTAAAAAGAAAAAAAAAAATCATTGAAAAAGCAAAGATGGAATTTTAATGAAAGTTTTTGTTGCACTTTTTCAGAACCATTTTAATGGATGTATAAAGTAACAAGTTTAAATATTTCCAGCAGTCCAGGACAAGCCCCACTCTTATATTCAGTTTGGTGGGTGTGCCTGAGAATGTTACATGTGTCCTGATGTTTTGCCTGACCCTTTGCATATTGCAAATCTCTTGTCTTTCTGAAATCATCCTTTGTGAAAAAATAAGTAGAAAGAGTAGCAAAAGACTTATGGAGTTAGCTGCCTGAGCAGGACCTGTATACCTAAGATGCCATAGATTTGCAACCACAAACAAGATTTTTCCATGCATCTCACAGAAGGATTTCTGAGAGTTGTTGCTAGTACCTGTGTTAATCTTCCCAATTTACCCATGGACACCAGGATAGTAAAAGGAGTGATACAGCTCACATAGAGCTATAGCAGCTCATAAGCTTACCTGTCTATTTAAAGACGCCTCTGGTAATGCTGTGTATGCTAAAGAAAACACCAGGCCCCTGAATCATACATTGTTTAAATCTTGTAATGATCTGGTTCTTCGTTAACGTCAAAATGGTTAAACTTAACAATGTCCTTTCAAACTTTCCTGAGAAAAAAGGTACTTTTGCTAAATATTGAACCTTAAGAAGCAGCACTGTCAGAATTCAAGTTGCAGCTTTCTGTCCTCTATGCTAAGGAGTGGAGGTAGGAGCTGTGCAGGTGTATGATTCCTGTTCTGCCCACAGTGAATGGCCTATATCATCATTCTGCACACAGGGTCAGTAAAATCCATATTACTAGTCGTTACTTGTGCCTTCTGAAGTGAACTCTTTTTATGTAAAATGCAGACTGCTCAGACTAAAGTACTGTGTTCTTCCATCCATTGTTTTTGGGCACATGGAACATATGATATACAGTAAAATTCCCATTTTCTAGAATAGACGAAAGCTTTTCCTGTTCCAGAAATTAGACAGTTCACCTCTGAGTGAGATGGAAATCCCATTTTAGACTTTGCTGGAGCATGCTAAGTAATTTACAAAAGAGATATGCCTTCAAATCCCTTAGGGAACAAGAAATACTTACCCTGCAAGTGTGCCACAGCTGTTAACTGATCTGTAGGTAAAAGGGAGTGTCAGCATCTCTATTTCCTTGTCAGTTCTGCATTCAGATCCCTAAGTATGTGATCTGTTTCTTAAGGAGAAATTATTGTTTCTGTCTTCAGAACAGGTTCCTTATTGTAAATAAACACCTAGTAAACAAAACCCCTGGAGTAGCGAAGATCATCACATTTTTGTTCATTTCCCTAAAAGACTAATGATAATGTAGGTTTAATTATGTACCACATAAAGTCATCTTTCTGACTACAGAGTCATACTGTTTGTTTAGACCTCAATTCTCTTCCATCTGTAATAGAGGGATACAGATATAATAGAAAGGATTTTACAGATGTCTTTATAGGCACGGTTTTCAAATGAGTAGGTGATGAAGGTCTTCAAGGTCTGGATGCCATTTTCAAAAATAATTCAGGAAATTGAGGCTTTAACATAATTTAAACAAGTTAAGCTTGTCTATTTTATTCTTACAAATTATTTTGAAGAAGTTTTTAGTGTGTGTAGGTTTGTTTGGATGGCAGGCGCTCATCAAAGCCACTGTATCAAACCCCCTCCTGAACTGGACAGGGGAGGAAAAAATATAACAAAAGGCTCATAGGTGGAGATGAGGACAGGAAGAGATCACTCACCATCTGCTATCACAGGCAAAACAGGGTTGACTTGAGAAAATTAGTGTAATTTATTATGAAGCAAATCAGAGTAGGATAATGAGATATTAAACCAAATCTTCAAGCACCTTTCTCCTCCCTTCCCTGCTTCTGGGGTTTATCTTTACACCCAAATTCTCTACCTCTTGCCCCACAGAAGTGCGGGGGGATGGGAAAAGAGGGACACAGTCAGTTCATCATGTGTTGTCTTGGTTGCTCCTTCCTCCTCAGGGGGAGGACTCCTCACATTCTTGCACTGCTGTTATCCCAGAGGTACTACCACCACCACAAATGAGCCAACAGTAGGATCATCTTGGAGCTGGCTGGCACTGGCTTCATCAGACACAGGGGAAGCTTCTAGCAGCTTCTCACAGGTGTCACCCCTGTAGCACCTCCAAAGCCTTGCCATACAAATGCAATACACGATACTAGAAAAAACTAGTTTGTACCACTAAACCAAAACCTACTTGATTCTATCAAGACTTCATTAACTAGTGCCCACTGAAATGATGGGTAGATCTCCAGCTGGCTTTCAAAAGCGCTATGCCACTTTTGAGAGTGAAGCTCCTAAAGTTACTGACACTTTTTTTAAACACTTTTTCATACAGTGTAAACTTTTTGTTTCATCTGCACACTCAAGTATTAGAAAAGTAAGCAGCCTCAGGAGTAAAAGTTAATTAAGTAGGAAGAATACAGTTTATTTTATATTGTTTGGCCCCTGCGGCAAATGTCAAGGTAAGAACTATTCTTTGAAAGAATAGGGAGAGATGAATAGTTGGAAAGCAAACAAAAAAAAAAAAAGACATTTGGTTTGAGTTATGCAGGCCTTAACAATTCTGATTTTCTAGTCACGAGGAGGCTCATAGTGTATGTTTGTTTGCCTACAGTCCAAATGTCTTTTTCAGAATAAACCTATGCATGGCTTAGGTCAACACACTTCAAAACTTCTGTAGACCTACAGACTTGAAATACTTTGAGTCATTGCATGAGGTTTAGCTATTTATTGGTCATGATATTTTTCTTGAATATGTCAGTAACTTCTTCTTAAAGAGCACATAAACATAGGTCTGTTCTAAAAAAATTCTTCATTTGATTTATTCTCATTGTTTTGAAGTTTCTATAAGAAGACTTACCTCATTTATTAGCTTTGAAAAAGAAACCCTTTTAGGTACTTAAGGTTAACAAAATCATAATTTGCAAATGTAGCATGTCTGCTGCTTCAAAATCTCTTGATAGCTCTTCATTTAGATCTATGTAAAAGATTGGTGAAAATTGTCTTTCACAGCATTTGACATTTGTTTCTTACTTGCTCACTATGTGATTTATATTAATAGTTTTAATTCAAAACAGTTATATTTGGGGTCTAACAGAATTCTGTTATAGAGGATTATATTATGAGCTTCTCTAATACTTTCTAAAACTACTAAACCACAGCAGGTGGATGCTAATGGCCTCACAATTCTGACCTCTTCAGTAGCTTGTTGTTATTTTCCTCCTTTCTGGTCAGGGCCTGTATACAGGTCAACAAATTTTGTTTGAAAATGTTTAGCAAGAACTGTTTCTGTAACAGTTCTACATGGCAAAAGCTGAACTGTGACATTGCAGTTACTTGCTGTGAACAAAATAATTTCAATTTGTGGATTTTTTTAAAAAGTTTGAAAAAAATTTTAGGAAAGTTCCCAGTTGCAATGAGTGACCAATATGTCAGGCAGGTGAGCAAGTAAGAGTCATTGGCACACTGGTGAGAAGGCACTCAGCTTATCCCCTCCTTCACAGTTCCTCATGGTATAATGAGACAGAGGTAGCAGTAGCAAAGAAAACCAAGAGAGTTACTTGGGGTTTTTTTTGTACTGGCTGTGGGGAAGAAAGAGGAATTTGAAAGAAAGTTTTTATGCGTTCAATTTCTACTGGAGTGAGAGCAGGGGAAATATATATTTTTATATAGGTCTGTATAAAATCCATGAGAACATTAAGGAAGGGAGATAGCAAGTAGGATTTGAGCATAAGATGAATAGTTCAAGTGTTGGGAAACTATTAGAAAGACACCCTTTCTGGTGCCTTTCTGCACAAGATATAAAATTAGCTGGCTTCTGAAAGGAGACTGAGCAGCAACAGTGGTGAATTCTTTTGTTCTGAAATCAGTAAGAGGAGAAAGAAAATGCAAAGAAGAGCCAAACATTGTCCTCTAGCTGCCTGTAGGCACCTTGAATGAAGGAAAGATTCAAATTCATCATGGACCTAAATTGGAGACACATGCAATCCTTCCCTTTTTGGAGGAAGCCAAGTGGTTAGAGGTTAAAATCTTTTGAGATACCCAGTACCATGCTGTAACTTAATTGTATTCACCCTGCTAGGAGCAGTAGTGGAGGCCTATAATAAAATGAAATCATGATTGTAATAGCTGTTCTCAATTCCTTCTTTATCAGCTCAGTGTCTGTGATCCTATTGAGAATATATTTAGTTGCATTACTTACGCAAAGGATTCTGAGATCATGTCTTTGCACATAATCGAAATTTGCTCCAGTAATTGTACCACTGTGGACCCGGATCATCTTCTCTTTCATTTGTAGAATGGAGATGAGTGACTGCTGCTGGTAATCCTTGCACCTGGGACAATGCAAATGCAAACTACTCAAAGTTTAACTAATAGATAATATTTCTTGGAAAATTTAGAGTACCATATGACTACCTTGCTTAGAATAATTAGCTGACATCTGGTACTGAGTTCTGGCTTCCTGTCAGGTTTTGCCCCCTTTTCTAGACACCTTCTCTCATGTTGAGTCTGTTAGGTGAAATCCTGCTAAAGCAAAGTACGTGGCATAAGGCCGAGTGATGATACAAACACAGCAGACACCAGAAACTGAGAAGTGCAGAATCAGTGAAGAAGTGAGGCAGGATCCATCTAAAAATCCTCTTTTTTGTTTGTTTTACTTACTTACATTTTAGGAAATCATTAAATATTATGTCACTGAAAATATGCAGTTGCATAGTATCTATTCTTGAAATGGCAATCAGTGTTTTAACTTTATGGCTACTTTTTGTGGGAGCTTTTAGCTAAGATAATAGAAGCTTTTTCTGTGGAGAAGATCTTTTTGGAAGTTGCCAATGAATACTTGTACTGTTGTAGCTAGTGACTGACATTTGGATTTGACAAGAGGGAGAGGAAATTTTAAATAGTCACAAGCTAACAGCAGCAACAGCTGCGTTTGAGAAACCCTTAAGCAGAGAGCCTGCTGTTACATGTAATAGCCCTAACTTCTTATTGGGAAAAGAGCACATGAGTCACTTGAAGTAAGGAGACTCATATTTTCTCCCAGACATGTCTTTTCTTTGCATGCTGTTTAAAGGCTGAACTTTATAAAACAGGACTGACATTATGTAATTACTTGCCTCTTACACTGTGCTAACTCAATTTGCTTTTTATTCCCAGGTATTTAAAAGACCATTATTTCCCCATCAGACTTTACTGTCTGCCAATTAAAGCTTTAGATCGATGAAGTGGAGGGAGAATTTTGTTACAAAAAGTTTCAGGTAGACATATTTTCCTGCTTTAAATTGCTTTTCTTTCCTTTTTTTCAATGTCTGCAGTTTTTACAGATACAACAATTTTCCTGACATTTTTAATAATGTTTTCCCAGCATTTTTCTGCAAAGCAAAACGTTTGTGTCTGAATGCCAGATTTGCTTAGCAATGATTGCTAAGAGACTAACAGGAAAATCTCCAAATGTTGCAGGATTTTAAATTTCTTCTGTTTTCTTCATTTTAACAACTGAAGCTACAGCAAATAAGATGTTAACATGGGCTGAAGTTATGCATATATCCATGGCATATTGTCTTCCCCTTATCTAGGTAGGTATTTCCTGATGAGACCAATATTACAGTTTTTCTCAGATCTCCTGAGTCACATTATCAGAAGTCATTAGTGTCCAAGGGAACACGAGGTAGGGTTGGTTAATAATCAAACGTAGAACCACCTATATTGGAAATGCTAATGCTATCTGTAGTTAGTCACTGTCATCTTAAGTAATAAGGGCTATGTTAGTAAGATCTGTCTCGTACAGTAATTTGAATTTGGGTCATTTTCTTTCTGTGTAGTTATGGGAAATGGCTGCACTTTTGAGGTACAGAAAATCATAGTAATTGCATTACGTATGAGAGCTGTGCAAAGGAGTAGATGTTACACACTTTTCCTCCTTCAGAAAGGGCATTTGTAGAGAGAAAAAAAATGATATAAAGGTCATTTTAGGCAGACTTGGGTATATCATACCATTAAAACATTTTTAATAGCAATACCATTTCTGACACCTGTAATATGGCTATATATGGAAGACAATAGACAGTACCTTAGTACTTAATCTTAAAAAATATGGTTGTTCTGCTGTACCCTTCATTTAATTTGCAAAAGTCGATTAAATTCCCAATCTCAGCACATAGATTACAAAATCTTTCAGTTAGACAAGTAGATGTGTCTTGTCTAGGTAATTATCAGAATTAAAAGTTCCAAAAAACATATTTTTGATTGTGCTTTTCTTACTGGATTCTTAGATTTCATCAGCTAGCCTATCTCATTAGGAGATAATAAATTTGCATCTAATCATTTCATTGTCTTCATCAAAGGTTATATCTTTCATTGTTCTCAAGAACAATCAAAACATACCAGCAAAGAAGAGTTACATTTCATAGCTTACAAAAGTAGAATCCCTTTTCCATACTTTTTACGTTTACGAAGCTGACTAACAACAGATCAGGTTTTTGTCCCTGGTTTTGTTTATTTTGTGGGTTTGGGTTTTTTTTTTTTAATCCAAGAGGTAGATGTTAAAGGTTTAGATCTCATTTCTCTAATTTAGTTGGCAGTTCTTGGAAGGGGAAGACAGAAAAGCACACCTAACCTAATGACAAAGCAGTGTGACAGTGATAAAAAAAATTACAGTAGCACCACTGTTCTACTGGTGGTCTCTTCTTTCCTTTCAGCTTGTTCTCATTTCTTTTAAAACAGCCTTATGAAAGGCTTCTGTCAAGGATGTATTATTTCACTAGCATGGCAGGAAGCTGTACTTGTGATTCATTTTGTATTGCTCTTTCCTTTTATCCTGTAGATGGTGATAGGCTTTATCAGATCCTGAAAGGGGTGAGGGGCTCTTTCTGAGGGCTCTCACAGCATCCTGTGAAAGTGTTCTGACATACATTTCCTAGTACACCAAACACATTTGCCTAATTAACTAAATGTCCCTGAAGTTCTGTGTGGCTGGAACATTTTGCATTTCTTGGTCTGTACTGCTGTTTGAGGCTTTCAAGATACTGTACTTTGCCTCAGACACGGCCACATCCCAGATACTAACTGTTAGACACAGACTTACAAACAGCTTCTGCTTTACCCTGTAGCTATAACAAAACAATAAACAATCAAATTGTTTTATACAGCTAGGATGGAAAAGCTGTATCCCTCTTAGCCTTAATGAAGTTACAGCTATTTTCATTAGAGATTTGTCAGAAAAAATGTTCAGGTGCTTTGGCAGGAGGGCCAAAACATCACTATAAGCAGATTATTGCATTTGGTATATCTAATGATTGTATAAGAACAGCTTATTCCCTGTTTTCCCTCTATTCTGACAGCACTAGCACAGTTTTATTGGTTAGTTGCTCTTGAGAAGGATATTTGATACATTTTTCAAAATTAAAACCTCCCTTAGTAAGTTACTTAAGACATCTAAGGTACTTCCTTCTTTTCTCAAAATTTTATGTGTGACCAGTCAGCAGATAGTCAGATCCAATGGCAAATCACTGGACTGCCTGTACCCTGTAGAAGCATTTAGGCACTTCATACAGGTTTAATAATCCTGTTTTGAATCAAATTGCTCTTAGAAGACAGGTGTCTAAGTACCAAAGCCTTAGGAGCCTTTGTTCTTTGTGGCGTTTGGATCTCACTGTAACATGTCTCAGTGTGGATGAATATCTTTTTCATGTCACTAGTTAGAGTAAAGCTGTCATACTGATTGCAGTTTCTCTCTGCTCCAATTCGTGCCTTCCTAGAGGACTTTCCCTGACAGTGGCAGAAGTTTTGTCTTATGCTTGGAGATCCTACTAATATCTAGAATAGCAGCACGGTACATTTGGTGGTTCATGCGCACTCTCAGTGGCGTATCTTCTTCTGCAATGGACATGATCTTTAGTTAATAATTTTTTTTTCATAATTTTTATATTTGTGACCTCTGCATCTATTATTCATGTGCTGCACTTGGAAACAGAAGCCCACAGTAGTGTTTAGAGGAGTGATTTAAAAGAACTCACTCTGTCAAAAGCACAGTCTGCTGCCGTGCTTGTAATTTTACTCCACTGTTTCCAATATTGGGCTTGGCAGACTGAAGGGACGTGATACAAGCACAGTTCAGAAGCAGCATTACTGCCAATCAAATGCCATTTTCTGACACATTTAATTCAGAGGTGCCAGAGACATTTTATTGTTTCCTTACATTAAAAAGAGAGGTCTCAGACTGCACTGTGTATAGTTACATTGGTCTCGCTATCTTAAGTTGATCGTGGGTTTTGGCAGATAAATTGTCTCATCTTACTCAATTTCCAACTAGACATTATAGTTACAGACTATAATCCAGAGAGTTTATGGTGGACTACATTATAGGAAGCAGAGTGCAGTCACAGTAACTTACAGGAGTAAAACTAAGAGGTTTCAGCTCGTTCTTTGCTTAAAGTATTGAAGACCAAAGCTTGCATTACACAATAGAAAACTCTTGAAAATATTTCCTTTTGATATGATTTGTTTAATTAACAAACTCACTTAAATCCTTCCTCTTTGAGTTTATTTTCAACTTGTATGGGCTACTTTTCTTAACAAATCGCTTTCACAGGGTTGCTGTTTCTTCCAGTTTACAAAGACATGTAGACAGTCAAGAATAAGGCTTCATAAGCTTGAGACCCACAAAGAGACAATCTTTGGGCCCCACAAACTGACAACTGACAACTTTCTTGTGAAGCTTTTGTGCATGTGTATTGCGTGAGAGTCTACCTTAGTTAAGTTTTTATTACTCTAAGGAGAGTCCAGAAGAGCCTGGACTCATTCTTTATGATATCCATCAGCCCCAGGATCTTGAGGAAGGCTGAAATCAATCCTATTTGTCAGTTTAGGGGAACAAGAGATACAGGGAAAACAGCTGACAGGCTAATTAGAGTCATAGTGGATGGAAAAGGTAGGGCAATAACATATACATTAAACACAGAATTATGTTTTGGTTCATTACAGAAGGTATTGTGAGGTTTTTTTTATGCAGCCATCATAACAAAATAGTTCCTGTAAATGGCCAGAATTTCAGATATGCAACTGTTTATCCTATGCAGACAAATGAAGCTACTTTTAAATTGCCAAATTATGTAATTCATATTCAAACTATCAAACAAAGAGTGAGTTAGATCAGTGGGTTCAACCTGAAAGCACCAGTCAGTATTCTTACTTCTCTGAAGGTGATTCATAATTAACAGAATATTTGCTGGCTATTTTAATCATAGTAAAAATATCAGTTAATTAGGCAACCAACGAAGATTACAACACAGCATGTTGCTGAAACTGTCCAGCACTTCAAAACTTTGGAAATGTGAATGCAAAGTGAGTCAGTTTCTTGTACAGAAGTGCAGCAATTCATGACATATTGGGTGCAGGGTGGAAGGGAGTGCTCTGTTTATGTCTAACCTAATACGAATTTTGGTGCTAGTTCTGATGATCTTCAGACATAATAAAAGTATGCCTAATTGCTCTAATATTACAAGTGACCACTGTATTTCCAAAAGAGCCCTGTTAGGTGCATCTTCATGGTACTTAGAGTAACAAGCAAGTAAATAATCAATAGTTCCACGGGCAGCAGCCGATGACAAATTATTTGCTCACGTGCTAGAAAAACAAGAGCAAGAGATTGACACTTGAGATGCGATATGTGTGAGATGTGACGCATGAAGTTTAAAATCATGAGAACAGTGATAATTGTTCTGGAAAATCAGTGGTTTATTGCAGCAAAATTTTAGTAGTCTGATTAAATTGTGTGTGAACGTCTAGACTGTAGAAGTCTAAAATACCTGACTTGCTTCTGAACGGATTTAGCTGTCAAGTTGTTTTGCATATGCTAAGGACACGCAGCATCATTTTTAGGGATGTGACTTTTTTATTGAGAAGGGTCTGTCACTCCTTAGAAGGTGAAATAAGAAGTGGTGAGATAAAAAAAGTCATTCAGAACAAGTCACACAGATGCTGTAAGTTTCCATGGAGAAGTATAATAATAGACCAGCTAAAAATCTGAGGTCAGCACTTTCAATTTGCTTCAAAGTTACTATTTCCTACTTGCCCATCATTTACTTCAAATTTTCTATGGATAACCATCTAGTCCTTAGTTCTTAAAACTCATTCAGTGTTTTTCAAAGGTGTTACAGGTCATACCAACAAAGAAAGTCTGTCACCTTAATGTTGCAAGGTTGTCCAAAGAACCTTATTTTCTGCACATAAAAGTTTGGCCTCTCTTATAATTTCTGATGTCTTTGAACTTAAAATGTACTGCACAGTGAACTAACATACCTCTGGAGCATGCACTCTCTCATTCATGGCTCCCCTTCACCCAGTCTGGTAAGGTTACTTTTCACCAGAAAAAAAAAAAAAAAAAGTAATAAAAAATCCAAATATATAGCAACCCTGATAAAAGCACCTGGATTCTTGATACATTTGTATTGATTTTCCTTTAAACTGGGAGGTGGCTTCACCATTTTATATCTTTAGCCTACAAGTGAAATAGAACTTGATTCACGTTGTTGAAATGTCCCCAGGGCTGCAGAGACTTAGATTTACAGATCACAAGATTTCAGGATGCAGCAAGACTTTTCCTTCTGTTCGGTATTCACAAGGGAGGAAGGCCAACATCCAAAAGGATATTTGCAAGGTGGGTCAGAGCTTGTATGGCTGAAGAATATACAAATCAAAAGAGAGCAAGGTTCATCACATAACATTTGCCAAGGACAATATCTGCTTCCTAAAATGAAAGAACAGAAGCACCTTCTTTGAAACTGCAGGGCCACAACCTATAAGCTCAATTTCCTGTAGTTCTGCCAGTCAAGACCAAGAGGATGTAGCGCATGCAGCCTTCAGGAGGAAAGTGAAATAGTTACCTGTAGTCTCTTAAATAACACTCTTTTCCTTTATTTTTCACCTGTCATGTAGTGTAGGAATAAATGAGAAGACCTGACCTATGGTTAGTATAATTTGGCACAGTTTCACTGGCAGCTCTGCATCAGTTCACACCAAATGGGGTTCTGAGCCAGAACAGTCTTGCTTGTGCACACACGCATGCACACACACTCTTTTTTTCATTACCCTTACTTCACAGGTGGCTGGGTTTTTTTTTTTGATAAAAAACAAGAACAGCAAGAGAAAAGAAAGTTCTTGCCTGTGCATGCACTTGGTGCCTATTCTTAACAAGTGCCAGGTGGCTGAATGGAAGTGAATTCCGCTGTACCTCTCTCATAATCTCCACATCTGCTAGTCTCTAAAGTAATGGCCATATTACCCTTGGTTTATCTAAATCATTTTCACGAGAGCTATCACCTAGAACTGCTGAAACTAGCAAAGTACACAGATTTGCTCCAGCAGACCATATCCTTGAGCATTTGTGTTTTCTACAAAAACCTGTAATATCCAATTGATGACCTTTCTGAATTTGAATGCTTTTGTCTTTTCCGGAGAGTGATTTTGGTAGTTTTTGTTTTTGTTTTGGTTTGTTTTTTTTTTAACTGTAGTGCAATTGTCAGTTTCTGTGAAAAAACTTTTATAGTTTCATTTTCTTTCTAAGTTGGTGGGGTAAATTGTTTACATTCCTCCTTTCTGTAATTAATCCTCTGACTGTATGAGAAGATGGTGAAAGCTGCTGAGAAGGTTAGACAGAAGAGAGAATAAACTGTCAGAACATTAAGGAATAAGACATAGCATTTATCAGCATCAGACTCTTCCATTTTTTGATCTTAAAAATATTTATCATATTGAAAAAATCTTTGTTGTGTTGAACATCATCAGGCAAAAATGAACATAGGCAACATATTTTCATGAATGTGTAAATAGAACCTTTTCATGGTCATTGCAGGAGATTTGGAATAATTGACCTTTAAAGGTCCCTTCCAACCCAAACTATTCTATGATTCTATGACCCTTTTGTGTTGAAACAGTTAAAAAGAAAGTAAGTGCATGATGCCCCTTTTATGCAGATTGTCCATCGGTTCAGGCTATTAAGCCAGCTCACAAGACAGCTTTCTGGTCAGAAGGCACCTAGCAATGCATTGATGTCAGAGCTTGCTGTACTCTCTGCTATAGATGACTGGAGTTTTTTGGATTATATTTGTTCAGTTTTTGTAATTGTTCTTCAGTGTCATCTTTTTTCAGCTGAGAGTGCGGTATGTTTCTAGAAATAGGAACTTTGGATTGAAATCTATGTCTTATCATTATATTTTTGTAAGAGTTTAAGTATTGCCATTTTCTTCTGAACTGAGTTCTCATTAAAAAATGCAAACATTGCATCCAATTCTGCCTGCCTGATGCCTGTACGGGCAGAACACACCCTACAGGACATATAGGGTGATTTATTAGGCTGCAAGTCATGTGAACATTCTTGATTTGAAAGCCAACGCTTCCGGAATCACTGCTCAGTACCATTTTGTGAATAATTCCTGCATCAGAAGGGTCTGTAATATTTGTCAACAATCTATTGATTTCCTTCTGACTCATGCAGAACTAATTTTCAGTTACACAAATTAGGGAGAGAGAAAAAGGAAAAAGAACCTTTAAATGTTGCTCATTTCTTTTAGCCATTTCTTGGATCTATGTTTTTTTTTTTTTTTATCTAGAGGAAAATGGTGTGTCTAACAAGGAACTGTAATATATTATGAAACAGTAAGACTTAAAAATCTTTTTAGGCAATCACTACTTCAGCAGAATGAAATGTTGTTGCAACAGGAGGAAAATTACGCACCAATTATTTATCCAGTCAAGAAAAATTATGCCACATAACATCAAAGGCTTCCCTTTATGAAATAATGAAGAGAGAGCAATTCCTATTCTTTTAGCAAGCCAGGGAATTTTTATTCATCTGAAATGCAGCATGCCAAGAGTTTGGGACCTCATTAAAGATTATAATCCCACAACATCACATGTAGCCTACGTGACTGGTTCTAGGAACATACATGAAAAAGAATAGCTGTGCAATGTGTATGCAGATTTAAATGAGTTATTGTAAGTAATTAAGTCATCCTCTTTTTTGTTAGCCTTCCAATAATATTTTCCTCCTTATTGGAAAAAAAAACATTTTTTCAGCCTGCCTATTCCAAGGTCATGTATTTATTTGTTTTCTGTACTTCACCTAATCTTCAATAATTCTACTTATTTTCATTAACTTTGGAATTCTCCCCTAATGTTTCCCCTTGCAGTGTTTCTTTGGGACTTTTTTGTTGAAATTTCCTCAACTGTTGTATTTAACCAGAACAGGCATTGAATGCAAATGAGATGGTAGCAATTTGAAACTTTTTTTTTAATGGTATGTAGGATTAGTAGTCTTCTGCATGTATCAAGCTCATTGCATCTTAAAACTTAAGTCATCTCTGTTTTATCTTTGGCACAGATTCCAAGGGAAAGAATATGCAGAGTTAGCAGGACAGAACTGTTAAAATCTCAATCATCTCTTATTCCAAGAATTACTTTATGCAAAAGGTTAGGACATGAGAAAACCGTTTAATAGGGAACGGCTACCTGGAAATCAACTTTGCAGAGCTCTTCCAGCAAAAAAGCCTGGGAATGTGTAATGTTGAGGTGAGGGAAATTCTCCCCAAGCACAGAAACCCACAAAGACTCACAAGGGAAAAGTGAATTAGTGAGAGGCACTGCATTTAATGTATTAGCTGTCTTGTAAAATGCTCTCTTCTAATGTCTTGTTTTGCTTTGTTTTGTTTTTGACAGAAGGCCTGTTGTGAAGCTTGGGGTGCTTTGTGTTTTTCTGTACCATGACAGCCACTGCATGCTTTTGCAAGTATAACCTGTGGATGAGGATGCAATTCTAGCCAATGTGGGGGCCTAAGGGAAAAAAAAAAAATAGTTCCAGCCTCTGAGCAAGTCTGTTAGAGATTCGTACTGAGAGCTTTCTCCTACATTCCCTCTGGCCATGAAAAATAAGGGCAACTGGGATTCAGTTGATATTCCTTTAACATAATGTTTGTACAACAGAGACAGTTCAGTCAGGTCTGTTGCATGGAGTCTAAAAAAAGTGTAACCAAATTAACTTTTTTCTTCTGGTTGTAGATAGGTAGACTATAGGTATTATTTCATAAGGTGGGTTTCTAGCTGTAAAATATCAGAGGAATAAACAAAAATATGTGAAATAAAATTTCTCATTTTAAATCTATCATTCTAATCCCCCGTTACTTACACACATCTGAAACAAAATCGACTAGTTGTAAAAGAAAGCTGAGATCTATTTTCAGAATGTCCAGAAAAAAATATTGGTTTTAAATGATTGGGCTGGAATAAGAAGTGCATTTTACTGTTTCAAAGTAAAATGTTTCAATACTTAGTTCCTCCATCAGTCTTCCTCCCTTCTTTAATGAAATGGAACAGCCTGTGTCTTTATCACTTCTCCTATTTAATCTTGTTAATGCAGTCTGTTGAGACTCCACTTTTGCAACAGTACAGGTGTAACTGTGAATAAGAAGAGAAATAGGAAGAATATTGTTCTGTTCCTAGGAATCTTACTTCTTTATGACAAAATGTGTGATATTCAACCCAGAATAAAAACTGATGCAACTGGTGAGTTGAAACATTTTTCTTCTTCACTTTCTTAATAACATGAGGTATTTCAATGAAGAATAAATAGGGAAACATTAAACATGCTATATCAAATCTATCTTTGAGACAACTACACTTGGAATTTTACTAAAGATTAATTCTTCCTACTGTGTTAAAAGATGGCAGTTTAAATTGGTATGTAGACAGTTGAGAAGTATAACATTTTTCAGACAGCAACAGATGCAAATCCAAGAATATCTCCAGCTGATTTGATTGCTTTTCAAAAGATGGGGCAAAGATTTTTAAAAAAATGTGCCAAAGTTAAAATCCATATTGATGATCAAAAATATGAACATATTTGGAAAGCTTTGAGAAAGGAACATCAGGACGATTTCATACTCATTTCAGACTGAAATCACTCTTCTTACTTGTTTATTGTTGCCTATGTCTTTTGTCATTTTTGCATTGTTGGAGTTATATTGTGCCTAATATGTGGAGGAAGGTACTGTAAGGAAAGTGATCCAAGAAAGTGGATGGGAAATTATTCCATTGACTGTAATGGCAGTTGCATAAAGTCCCAGACAATGCCAGTTAGATTCTCTTTTTTGCTGCGCTGCTATAATTCTATTTGAGTGTGTTGAATTATTCCTTGCTTACCTAGTTCAGGTAGGAACCAAAATATGTACCTGCAGAAAAATGTTCTCCTATTCCTTCTTTCCCTTGGGCAAGCAGCTTGATGATTTTATGTCTTAAAAGGAAAAAGAAAAAAAAAAAAACCCAAAACAATCCCAAAACTGAAGGGGGAGGAGGGGTAGAAACTATTTTTAAGTAGGGTTTTGGTACTGAATCCTGATCATTAATGAAAATTAAGACATAAACTGAGCATATGTATTCTTCCCTCTCAACTTTTCCTTGAGCGTTGCAGTTAAAGAAGCCTTAAACTGCAAAACATACATTAAAAGCTGCATTAATTAGTGGTTTATCAGGACTGCAAATATACAATATATTTAGTTTATTAAAATGCTTTGGGTTTTTAAGCTGTATCATGCCCTGTGGTTCACCTAAGTATAGATAATCATGCTATATATTTGTAATAGACAAATCAGTGAAAATTTTCTTGAAGACAACTTGCATATGGCACTCAGAAAAAGTATAATTAAGCATGGACAAATAGATTTACAGAGATTTGGAAGAATGAGGAACATTCCACAAAACAAGAGTAGTAAGTGTTGGAAGGGAGTAGTTAATCTACTTAAATGTACCTCTTCAGGTGACTCAGCAGTGTATATACTTCTTCATTGCTTATTGCTGGGCTACCTTTTGTGCTTAATTTTCAGTATGACATAAAAGAAAACTCCCAGGACTAAATTTCCAGAAATGTGACATTTACCTGACACAGCAAGTTATGCAACTATAAACATTCATACTGGCATGTAGTATTTGGGAGAAATTGAGGATATGATCAATTAATGTAATTACATGTTTAAGCAAGCTTGCAGGCATGCATATTCAAATAAATATAAAGAGGAGAGTTTTGCTAATAACAGGAAAGTTTTATAGCTAATCAGTTATGTTATTTTAATAAATAAAGCATTCGACTAATTGATAAAGCAAAAGAAACATTATTTTATTTTATATGTGATTTTCACAGCAGAATACTTATCATATGAAAAATATCCTTGTTATATGTCATTGTGAGATGTGAAAGTTTTTTTCTGGGTCTCCTCTATAATGTAATATGTGTAGAAGAGAGGGAAGTTGGAAAGTTTTTTCAACATTTGCAAGAGCTGTTAGTAAGCACTGAGTGTGCTTTAAAATTGCCTTTAAGTCATTTTAAGTCACATTTTTAAAACTTGTAAAGTAATATGCCATCTTTGGGTACAGTATCCTAGAAGTAATGTGTAAGTTACCTGTAACAACGGTTACAAAAGAAAATCAAATTTGTTTTTTAAAGATGCACACAGCATATGAAATTATTAGACATTTCATGTATACCAGTCCAATTATTTCTGGACTCTGAAGTGATTTTTTTGTTCCTAGTAAAGCTGACATTTTAAACATGGCTTAGAAATCTTAAAAATGGCCCTAATTATTCTTGTTGTGTATGTGTTAGGTTTGGACTTTTTGGTCTCAGCTTCCCTTCTTTCCTCTTCCAATATTTTGATTACAAAAAGTAGAACATACTGAGACCTCTATAAAATCAGAAATAGAAGAATATGAAACACCCAGCTATTTGAATGGTGAACTCACTTATATGAATGTACTTTTCTATTCTTAGTATCACTTAGTGACTTTTCTATCATATATTTTAGTTGCATTCAGCTGTAGCAGTGTGCAACTTACTGATTTTCAGAAGTAGAGATTTAAATGATTTGATTCTGTTATGTTGTAAATTTCCAGAAGGAGAAAGCATTTAAAACTCTGTATTTAATATTTTGCAAATAACTTTTGCATTAAAAAAAAATATCGAGAAAAGAAAAAAACATAGGTGGAAAAATAGGAGAAGGTTCTCACCCAGTTATTTTAACGAAGCTGCATTCTTTGTAGGTCTAGCAACTCTATTTTATGTGCATCCACAGATTAAACAAAGCTTCTAAGTCCTTAATCATTCACAGTGAACTGTACTGTTGCATTACTAACACCTATGCCTTTGCTGTCTTTTACAGCTGTCCATCCCAGCTATTGGTGCAGTCTTTCTTCCCTTTATGGGAGCAAGTGCTTGAGAAACAGTTCAGAAAACAGACAGTTGTAAAAGATGTGTTAATTAGGATTATCCTTGAAGCCTCTGTTTGTATATAGACTGGCTTCAGGCCCCCATTTACTGGCAACTGTGTCATGAATACCCAGATTGCTGCTTGTCAGCTCATTCTGTGTGCAGACCTGAACTTTGCAACAGTCCTTGTTTCCCTTGATTTTGCATGGCATCAGATTCTGGGTTTGAGTCTTACTGGAAGTACAGGAAACTAGGAACATTAGAAAAAACCAATATTAGTAGGAGAGGAAGAGGAGGAGGATACGCAAATTGTGCATGTGCTGCAGCTGCAGTCTGCTAGCAAAGACCTGGAGAAGAGGGTGCTGCCACAGGCAGAGCTATGAATAAGCAATACCCCTTCCTTCCACTGCAAGCTGAAGTTTTAAATTCATTTCCATGACACTCCAGCAAACAATAATACTGGTTGGGTATGAGGAAAGAAAAGGTCATCTGTGATCTCACAGCCTTGAAAACAGGTCTTCAGAGCCTGTTCCTGCAACATCTGTCTTTGTGCTGCTAGGCTTTGTAACTGTACAGCAGTGACCTATGCATATCTAACAAAGAATTCCCACTGAGATGGTGAGTACTATATGACAACTTCAGTCAGCTCTCAAAAAGCAAAATGAACTGTAAATATTTATCATGCTGTCTGGGCTCTTCACTTGCAAAGTTCATTAATCCATTTATCCAGAAATGGTTAAAAAATAAATAGCTGTGAGTTGTTGTCTACCAAGAAACAGCAATTTAGAAACAGTTCACTCTGAGTAGCTTTCTTGAGTAAAGATAAGCAAGGAAGAAAAGAATTTGTCCTGCTGAATGCCTGCTATATTGTTAATCCTTTAAGTGAAACATCCACATGCTATGACAAATAGGTGTGCAGAGTAAATGTGAAATGTACTTCTCACAGGAAAGAACCTTGTGTGTCCAATGTATTTTCTGTATACGCTTCTATTTTTTGAGCAAGTGCGCATTTACTATGTAGAGAATTGCATAGAAAACGTGGTCATCACTACTCAAATAGCCATTCTGACCAGCTTATATAAACACTAGTAAAGCTGCTAGAGATTATTTGCAGAACATTGGATCTGATGAGCTCAAATATAAGATAGCTTGGGTAGTATAATATTTTGGATTACTGTAATAATCTCTTTAGGGAAAGTGTGCAGTATCAGCAGAACCATTGCCTGAGTCTTTTAGGGAAGTATAAACTGTGCAGTAGTAATTCTGCATTTTTTATATACTGAAATCTTCCCCTGTGAATAAGGCTCTTTATGGGGCCCAGGATAAAGCTTCTAAAATTTAATTAAATCTCTCTGATTTGAACTATGGAGCCCAGATCATCGGTTTGGCAACCTGGTTTTGTTGTGTGGTAACTTGTTTTACTGAAGCACCATCCTTTGAAGTTACACACATAATTTCCATGCTTATGAATTATTAGTGGAAAGAGTTCATAGATTAATATAGAGAAGCCCGCGTTTTGAGGAAACAAAAATGCTCTTCTACAGATTTACAGAGTTCTAGGTGAGATGCCTAAGTTTACTGATTCTTCTACCCTTTCTGATCTCATCAAGCGCAGTTTTTCAGGGGCTACTCTTGAGCCATAGATTCTGACAGGGAGCTGATTTTTGTCTTTTTTGATCTGGACACTATGCTGTGCTCGCCTGCGTTAGCTGTTACTGTCCTGCAAAGGGTACAGGCAGGCATTCTGCTTCTTTTCTGCTACTCTCCCTGCTTGTGAACATTGCCACAAAAGTCCAGGACAGCCTTAAATAATTATGCCTTTTATGCACTTCAACCACTCTGTCTTGTACAAAATAAACGAACAAGCTGCTAGGTAGTAATTTGTCTGCCTTTGGCATCTTCCTAAATTTCTGGTGTTTCACTGAGTGTTGGCTTGCCATTCTTGTCAAAAAAAGCCTGAATAGCCTTTATTTGTAGTCCATGAAAAATCATGTAATAACTCCCTGGAAATCCAGATTTTCTGTTAATTTATGAATGTTTTTAACTCATTAAAATCATTACTTCTGCAGAAAAAATAAAAGACTGTCAATCAAAAATAAGCATATATCAATTACCTTGCAGCTTCGTGTCACTGTTCTTAAGACTTTTATGACTCTCTTGCTCACAACTAGCTTTGCACCCCAGAGAATCATCCAGCCTTGCAAATCTTGCAGCTTTTCTAATTGATTAGCATAATGAAATTCAGCTCTGTGCAATTATCCTTAACCTGTTTTAAGCTTGAAGTCCTTTGTCCCTGTCTAAGGTGTGATGAAAACCTAGGGGTCCAAAAGCATTTCTTTTCTAAAGAATGTATCCCTTGGTCTAATAAAAGATATTTCATCTATCTAAAAATCTCATCTCATCTATATCCTTGGACCATCATAAGCATACCAACTTTTTACTATTCATAAATTGTTAAATAACACCGCTAGATCTATTGTAGTTACACTTCACAAGGGAAAGAAAGGGCATGTGAACAAAACCATTTTTTTCCTATTTCCATTCTTATTGTGATGGGAAAAGGTTGTTCTACTGCACTCATTTTTTTTTTCCTATAATTTCACCTCCTATGCTGAATGTAAAGGCAAGTAATCTTTCCAGACTTGTTCCAAAATGTGACAGTAAGATACAAAAGATGTGATCATATGAGCACTTTGGAGATTACTTTTGACTCTGGAGTAGTCGTAATCATTTGAGCTATTAATTCATCTGTCTGATTCAAAGCTTCTGACAATAGTCTGCAAATGTTATTATGGCCATGAAGAGGTTACAAAAAGTCTTACAAAGTATATATCTACAATACAGATATAAACATATCTCCTTCATATATAAAGCCTGCAAAAAGGCTAATATGTAACGTGTAAATTTGAAACTTTTAATCAGTCTACGGACATTGTCATGCCTATTTCTAATATTTGATCTTACTTTTCCTTTAGAAAAAAATGAATTTTAAATGCACACAATAACTATGCACATACAGACTTTTATTTTCATCAAAAAAAATCTTGAGGTTTTAAAAGGTTTTTTTCCAGCAGTCCTTAGAATTACCATGCAATAAAGGGCAGAGTTGATTTGTAAGAAAAGTTGGTGTACGTTTCAGTGCTTTTTCTTTTTTTTTCATTGGAAAAGAAAAAATGTCATTAAAAAAAAACCTTTCAAGTGGCATTGATTATAAGCTAAAAAAAAATCTACTGAAAGTGTGAGACCGTGAAAGAAATCAGACCTGAAAATTGCATGGATTTCCGGCCAAAATCAATCTTTTTAGCAGTAATCTATCACCCTTCTATTTTGAGCAACAATTTATCAGATTTCTCAAAATCCAGCCTCCAAAGCTACCACTTACCTTGAAATTCATGATAAGTTTTTACAGATCATATATAGATCAATTCTACTGTGTTTGCCTAGTGAGACATATAAATATACAAGGACTTCTGCTTCTGGGGAATTAGTACATCTCTGCACCTGAGCTGTACGACTAGCATATTCAGGAATCATAAGCCTTGCTGCACATGCAGAGAGGGCACTGGGCAGAGTGGACCTGACAGTCTTTGTAGTTCTAACAAAGTCCAGGGTCCAGACTCGTAAAGTTGTGGGTATCACTGTGTGAAAATGCTTAGATATTATGAAAATATTTTTCTGGGTGAATTCCATCATATCTGCTATTGTCTCATTTGGGGCATGGCTGACAGCAGATATATCTATAGACGCATCAATTGACATTAGCTAGCATTAATTAGCCTGCTGAGGTATTGCTAACTATGTTGCTCTCACTGCATAAGATGTTGACAGAGGCTGAAAACATAACTAGTATCCTCAGGTGTATATTTTCAGGTATTAAATACAAATGCAAAGCACCTGAAGTCTTGCTGTGAAGCCACAGCATATCTAATGCAGTGGCAAAGAAGTTACCAAGATCTACTTGGCAGCCTAACTTTAAGTGGAAACCTCTGTTGATGGTAAAGTTCAACGGAAAAAGCATCCCTTACACACAGGGGCCAGGATAAAAAAAGCAGAGTTGGCAACTAAATAAAAATGCTGAGTATACTTAATTTGAAATCACTTAGGGATACAAACATGAAAGTGAACTGCATCAATCTACTGACGTTTCTCAGAGAGCTCCATCTTAAGGATAATGGGAATCCCTGGAAGGTGAAGGAGCTGCTTTTTTTTTTTTTTTTTTTTTCTATCAGTTCTCTGATTAGCCTTGAAGTTTTCAAGTGCAGTCCCTCCTGTAGCAACAAATTAGAAAGAGGACTTCCTCTTCAAAGTTGATGCCCAGCATGCTTACTATCTCTTTTGATCAAGAACTAAAATATCGAAAGCTTAAATCTTTTTTCCCCTAGGAACCAGATCTACAGGCCTGGGATATCATAGTCTCACCCAAATGAAGTTCCTCAGATGTTAAACTGAGATCATAGAAAATGTGACTTTTGCTTTTTTTAGTTAATGTGCACATCTAGACAACATATGAATCAGAGTGGCAATCCTCACAAATGCACAATAGACATATTAGTTGCCTTTTTTAACTCCTCTTTGTTTCAAGAGGTATTTAGCAAATTAATTGTATATCTCTTTCCAGATTTACCTACTTTTAAGATAATGAATTTTGTGCCCATGAGTAAACTTTTCTGCCAGTTCAGAAAAAAAAAAAACAAAACAAACCAACAACAAAAAAATCAGCTGAGTGTACTTTTTTATTTATTCCTTTTGGGGCAGCATTTGAGAAAATAACAAATTTTTGGTTTGAAGATGGTTTACATACATATTTGGTTTTTATCTAAAAGTTCATTTCAAATGTGTGAGATGATTTTGCATTTGCTTCCTTAATAGAATTCTCCCTTCTTCATGTTGTCCTAAGAGAATGAATTAGGTTCCAGGTGGTAAACTCAGCATCTGAGGATTATTTCTAGTCATGTAGAATTAATGAATTACCATTGTAGCACTCTTAATTTGTAGGGTGCTGTATAAAACTAGAGGCAGATGTCAGCCCCAAAGGACTTTAAACTTAAGTGTAAAATAAGAGATAATACTGCAGAGGGACAGGATGATCATGTGGTACTGATGAGAGAAGCTCTGTGGATGATAAGAAGCAATCACAATGGAACATTATAATTAAATAGATATAAATAAAATAGAAATATAATATAAACATAAATAAATATAATTATATAAATATAAGTATACAAATATAAAAAATATAATATATAAATATAATTATAATTAAGCAATAAAATATAGATTTTTTTTCTTAGACATTAGGGTGATGGTGGTTTTGTAGGCTTTTATTAAGTGATACATGTCAAGACAGGGTGAAAATTGAACATGCTTATTGAAAAATTGGACAAATGGACAGTTAGGGCCTGTGTTATTGCTTGAAAACAGGCAAAACCATTATTCTTATTTGCAGTATGAAAGCTGATGTGTAGGAATGCAAATGGAGGTCCTTTAAAAGCAGAGAGAAGCAGATTTGTTCTTATTCCTTGCTCATGTTTACTACATTGGGAGAAAATAAGTTTCTATTCCTGTGCTGCTAAAAGTTATCATGGTGGAAACCCCACTATTATTAGTTCATTGCATTTTTGCTTCAATATTGATGAAGCTGTACTGAATCAGTGCATTTTATACTTGTAAGGGATTCCAAAGCAAGCTGTTTATTTTATAATAGCTATGAAGGTAGGATATACAAGTCCCTAAACTGTTTTTTGGTTAAAAAGTAGAAGGGAAGAAGAAAAACAGCATGAAATTATATGTGGCTGATCAAAGATGCAATGTGAAAAAGGTGTAGTAGCCTCTGACAATCATTAAATCTGCAAAAGAAACCTGGTACACTGGGTGTTAATTACAGTAATTCAAGAGGTTTCTGGGAATACAGTGGCTTCTTTTTCATCTGGCTTGTACAATTAATGACTCAGGCTTTCTGTTAAGAATCCCTAAATTGTTCTGCTGTCTTATGCACAAAAAGAAATGCCTTGGAGACAGTAGCAGAATCTAGTTTTCCAAACTTCTTCAAATGCCTTCTGTGTCCTAAAGATACCGTCTTTTCTGTGAGCTCTCTAAGGAGCCATGGCAGCAATTTCGTCGACATCCTATACTTACTAATTTATAGAATGATTAGTTTTGAATAAGGGTTTGAATTAATTGATGAGTCACAATCCTATAAAGTATTTATTTCATATTCATTGAACCCTGGATCCTTTGAATTTAGTGGTCCATAGATATTTACCATGAACATAGTGCTTATAATTGCAAGTCATGCATGGAATTATTGATTGCTCACAGAAATGAGTACTGTGCTAAATGCAACAAGTGTTGCGGGATCTATTCTTCTGTCTCTGTTCTTAGTGATGTTACAGATGTATATGCAAGTCACATTAAAAATGCTTTCATATTGCTTGGGTTTTGGGTTTCTTTTTATTCCTTTGTCTTGGCTTTTCCTGAAGATCTCCTCACATTCCCACTGTAGTTCTTGCCTCTGACAGTGGCACATGTCTTTGAGGCTTGTCAACATAAAGCAGTGTGTGGCCTCAGAGTTGAGCCTTTCTGTCTTCATATGATTCTCAGTCGGAGACCTGTGAGCAATTGCTCAAACTAGCCTCTCACGGAGAATTACGTGGAGGCGTATATTTAAATGTTTTAATTTTCTCAACAGGGATAAGGCATACGAATTTTTGAGCAAGATAACCTGGCAAAATTGCCAAGGAACTGTAGATGCTTTTCTGTAGGGAATCGCCTTCTTTTATTATGCATCTATCATGCCAGGATAGCTAATGTATATTAGTTTCTTAAGAAGGGAAAGAAACTACCACTGCCTAGTTCATGAAAACAAAATGGGATACAGAAGCTAACCCCAAAATTGTGGATGACAATTTCATTTCTAGATATAAACTTAAGTAAAAAGACAGGAAAGATTTTGATTCTGGGTTGTGTCCATCCAGAATATGTTAGCAACAAATTACTATTTAATACAATAAAATTTATTCTATCCATCCTGGATTAGGAGCAATTTAAAAATTGTTTGCTTGCCTAAGCTTTGGCTAAAACTGTGCCTGATCAGAGGCATCATCTCTGAAAGGGAAAACAAGTAGAACTTCTACTTATTCACAATGCACCTAAATAGAATGAAGGCACAGCCCTCTGCTTTTCATAGTTTGTGCTCTTGCAGTGCCATAAAGAAAATGCACAAAGGATTCAAAACAGTTGAGGCAAGCAAAAAACTATGAAGGAAAAAAAAAATAAAGGAATATATCAAAATGTGTTTTCTTTCTCTGAATTAAATGACCTTTATGTTTATAACAGAATCTGAAGCATAACCATATTCAAACATTTTCAGATAGTACATGCCTTTCCCAGCACACAGCCACTGGCTGCTGTGGGCCTTGCCCACCTCTGCTGAAACAAGTAGCTCAAAGAAAAGATACTAAGCAATCGCCTTCAAACTTAGCTCTACCAGTGGGATTGGTGTTTTTGCATGTCTTGAAGTCATAATCTGAAGGATGTAAAAACTTCATCACCTTTACTGCTTTGAAAAATGTGTCAAAATTCATCAGTACTGTATGTATTTCTACAAAGTGAGAAGTCATAAATACTTGAAATATGCACCCAAGAACAATCTATGTAATTATTTAGGAGCCCTGATGACTGTCATTAGCAATAATGATGATGAAATTAACAAGTGAAAACGAGAAATGAGAATATGAGGGAAAACTTGCGAATCCTGAGATATTTACAATTGTTGAAGAGTTTTGTGGGCTATGGTAGAAGCTACATAAGATAAAGCAATTAAAAATTGTCAAATAAAAGCATTCAGAAATGGACAGTAGAATACAAAGCAGTTTGATATTGTCAAGAGGGTGATGAGATTGCCTGATGTCTAGCTATAGCTTTCAAGATCTTCATTTGAGAAAGAAATTAAGTAGAATTATTCACTCAAAATGTTTGTCTTGTTTTCTTTTTCAGCACAAATTGAAGTGATACCATGCAAAATTTGTGGTGATAAGTCCTCTGGAATACACTATGGAGTCATCACATGTGAAGGATGCAAGGTATCAGATTTTAATACAGCATAGTCATCAATATCTGCATTAGCCTCAGACAAGAGTGTACAATAATACACTCTTACATGATTTCATGCAGTGGTGCCAATATAGAAATGTTTCATACCTAACTCCTGGTGATATAGAAATGTTTCATACCTAACTTTATTAGTTGCTCTTCTTTTCATCAAATAGTCTTTGCAGTTAGCTCCCCATTTGAAACATGAACTTATCGCATCTGATGCAGTGTAAGTGCTGATACAGAGGCTGACAACTGTAAGTCCCACCTGTTCTACCTTAAATCAACTTGAGAAATAGATTTCTTGTTTCCTATGCAACCGGTGTAGCGTTAGAAGTTGGTGCAGTATCTAGTTCAACATCTTAAAAGCTTACAGGTGTCAGTTTGGTCCTATTTTATCCTCTTTGTATTCTCTGCAGGCTAATTGTAATCTTTGGGAGAAAAAAATGCCTTACATTCTAAGTAGTGTAAAAGGATCCTTTGTTTTCTTCCTTATAGGCTCCTGCACAGGCCTGATGCTGTGAACTGGAGGTTAAAAAAACAAATGGGGAGGGAGGACAGGAAAAAAAACCTTTTCCAGGATGCTTAGTCATATTAATGTATTATCACAGGCATTATTTCAAATAACACAAATAACACCCCAAGCCAAGAGAAAAAGGCTTCAGTTTTCACCCTAAAAATACTCTGATTTTATTATCGAATGAGTTATATTAATACTCATGGAAAAGCAGGATTTCATACTACATGTTGCTATTTCAACTTTCCCTGTAAATGTGAAATGATTAAGATGGAGAGGCAGCATCTCTAATTTCTTCTATGTGGAAGCACACAAACTATTGTGTTTGAAAGTGGATGTATATTTGTAGAATGAAATAGCAAGTCTGTATTTACCTAATGCTTTACAAAATTTCAGAACATCTGAAAAATCTGAAAATTTGGGTGCAGTCATTCCCAAAAGAAACTTTTTAATGCCAACACATTGAGAAGCAATATATTGTGAAATATTGCATTTGTTTCAGAAAAGTTAACAATTGTAAACAGAACAACTTGCAGCATGTCACTGACTTAGTGTGGCACTGGACTAAAAATAATCATCTTGTGATGATCATATGAAACAGGATTAATTGCTCTGATACTTCAAAATACAGGCACAAAAGATACAGGAGAAAAATGCTTTAAACAGAAAAACAGTGTCTTGTTGCAGGACTCGGTGCCTACAGAGCTGTTAGGAGTAGAGTCACCTGTAGATGTGATTAAAGTTAATACTGGCCCTTGTTCGTGCCTCAAGAGGAGATGATACCCCTCAGCTCTCTGTGTAGACTGCTTATTGAGATAAAGAGCTTCTCTTCCACTTGCAGTGCCTTTAACCGTATTGTTTTTGTGCCAGTTTTGCAGTATCAGATCTGTTAGTCTAATCTGGTTTTGTGAGCCAGTTTGGAAAAAGATGTCAGTTTTCACACTGGGTCAATGGGAGGCATTGCAGTCTGTCAGAGTTCTGTTTTAAGGTTAAGTGCTGTCTGAGGCAGTGCAACTCTGTTCTTCATTGCCCACCAATTAAATAACTATTTGTTGAGCCGATGTACTCACTGGTCTTTTGTGGTTTCTTTTGTCTGAATGCATTAGAAATCTGAATTGATTAAGAGGGTGGCCATGTGTGAAGGAGGTGAGGACTACTCCACAAGCATGCACACACACAGAGCCAGGCACCAGGCAGCTGCAGCATTTCAGGGCACAGTGCCCGAGGATTGTACTGCCAGTGGCAGTGCTATAAACTTCAAGGGACAGGGAATCCTTTGACTCTGTGACCCCACATTAGCTGTGTTACTGCAAATGCATATTAGAAGTGCTTAAGGGGCATCTTAAATATTACTGCTGTTTCATGGGCATGCCTGAATAAGCTGAATAACCTGCTGCACCCACAGAAGAAAATGGTGGTTCTGCCACTGCCATGACTGAAAGGGTGAAAATGGAAGATAGGTTTCCATCCTGTCTGTCTCCGTGGCTCCTTCTTTTGCTGAGAAGCCTCTCATCATCTCTCCTGCCTGCAAAATATTTGCTATGGATTTTTTGTCATGGTTTAGACAGTAGTTTGCGTGACCATTTCTCTTTTCAGGATGTCGGTGATGGATAAACTGACTTGTTCAAGATGCAGAAAGACTCGGTGTTGGGAGTATTGCAAAACCTGTCATTGAGGCCCTATCTCCTCAGTAATGAACTTCATCCTCCTTTCTCAAATGGAATTATTCTCTGTAAATATAGCCAGTATTATATAAAGGTCTCCTAAAAATGAAATTAAAGGATTGCCTGTACTTTGCAAGACAGCATTTAAATCTCTCTTTCTTAGGAGAAAAAGAGTATAAAAATCTCCACAGAAAAATATATTACCTGATGTAGATTAATTTTATTAGATAACCCTTTATTTTTTCCTAAGTGTGGAAAAGAAGGAACAAACAAATTCTTCTGAGATGAGATCAACCTTAATGGGAAAACACAGCATTACAGCATAAGGCACAGTCAATACTAGATGGTTGTGTGAGGTTTTTTAACATTATTTAATTTATTTGTTCTCTCAAATCCATATCCACTTAGTAACTGCTAAAATCTAGATCTTTAAACCAGAAAATCCTTTGTATGTCAGACCCAAAATTGACTGTAAAGTACAGCAAGTAGAGCAGATATATCTGCAATTAGCATCTGTTTAGCCTTAAACTCACCTCCACAGTTTTGTGAAAGTTTTGGCCAGCCAGGGTCAGGTAGGTCCCCATCAGATTTTTTCTGAGAACTCCCCTAAAGGACATCTGGGTTCTCAAAAGTGCAAATCATGAAACTTAATTTAGATTTTGAATATACTGTAACTGCTGATAAAAACAGCACAGGCCAGGTGAAATGAGTCTCTTCATGCTCAGTCCCAGAAACTAGTACCGCTACTGCTGGTGTTGCTTGGTGAGACACACCAAGTGGGACAACCTCTCCCTTGTTGTCACTGACACACCACATCATCCTCATTGGGTTCAACAGGACTTGAGTGAGAATCCAGGACTACCTGTAGCAAGCAAATTTAGCCCTGTGATGCTGTCATCTTGTTGTTTCCCCACTCTCACTCCTCTAAAACACATGGCTGCCATGTTTCCCATGCTGATTATTGCTACCTATCAGCCTGTACAGTGATAACACAAGTCAGCTCTTGCTTTATGGCTTTATACAGAGCTACTTGCAGAGCAGCCCAAATAGGCACAACCACTTTGCCATCACTCACTTCTGTTGACTAGTGTAACTACAGAAATAATGCTTTTTGCCCCTTTTCTCCTTATGGCTTCCTGAAGTGGCTAGGCTGTCCTTCAGGTTTCCCACCACACAATGCTGCAGCTGCTTGTGTGCAGATGCCAAAATGGCCAATAAACTTTTCTTTGTTTCTTTCTCTGTACTGTTCCTCCAGTCTTTTATTTTACAGGAAATTAAAGAATATTTTAAAATGCCCCTTTCTTTCTCTCTCTAATCTTCTCCTCCTGGTTTCATTTCTCGTGACACATCCACCGTTCCATGTTACTGCTACCAAAATGGTACCTCTTGGTGTAATTCATAGCACCTGTAAGCTTATAAGGCCTTAAGTATGGGTTAATACTCTGTCTAGCCATCTTATTTTTAGCCTAGTAGCCCAAAACTGGTCAGAAAAACCTTCTAGGAGATAGAGTAACTACAAATTTTTTCACAGATAAAATGGTTAATGTTATATTCCATTCAAATGGAAAATGTCGTTACTTTCTCATGGTAGTAACTAAAGATGTTACTTTCTCCTTTGTGTGTTAGTTTTACTTGATACAGTCATTAAATCCTAGTGCTTTTGTGATCCTTGAATTTCAATTACTTTTCACTCCTGAAGTGTATGGTCACTCCAGATCAGATTTACATTTGCCAGGTTAAATTGAACAGTAGACTTCAGCTTCTAATGCTGTGCATTTAGAAGCTGGTTTTTACCAGTCTCTCATTAAAGAAGAAAATAGCCAGAACTAGTACTCTAAAGTCATCTGATTTCAAATGCTGCAAGCTTTTCCTCTACTAGGAGCAAGCCTTAGATGATACATGGTCATTACCGTATAATAAGAATACGTTCTTTAACTGTAATTATTATTTGCATTTTAACAAAGTAAAATTACATTCTTTACAGAATAAAGCACAATTCTCCTTATTATAAATAAATGTTCTTTATTTTCACTATACAAGGCAAGCACATCTGCAATGCCATAGTATAAGTAGCATTGCACTAAATAAGAATTTATTGTACAAATTTGCATAGTTCTCTGTTTATGTGTGTGTCCATGTACATATATGCACATTGTAATACTGTCTTTTTTGCTGTCTTGCCCCTAGGGATTCTTTCGGAGGAGTCAGCAGAACAATGCTTCTTACTCCTGCCCAAGGCAGAGAAACTGTTTAATTGACAGAACCAACAGAAATCGTTGCCAACACTGCCGACTGCAGAAATGTCTTGCCCTGGGAATGTCTCGAGATGGTAAGGAGTCAGTTTCCTGCTTCACGCCTAAATCCTTTGAAATCCTTCTTCACTGCTGACTTACTTAAACTCCCTGTAGATTTCTGGAAAAAAAGAAAGAAGAGAAGCTCCTTGCTTTGTAATGCACACACTGTGAGACGCGTATCTTTGCTATTCAGTTAACAAAGGATGCTATTTTCATGGGGAGGGTGGGGAAATCACAGAATGGAGAGCAGCATTAGTTTGGAACAGACAGAAGTGAAAAGTGTTGTTCTTATCAAAAGCACCAAAAGGTCACCTCTGGAGAGGTAGTTTTATATTCCAGTTTCTATAATCTCTTATATTAAACATTAACATTTATCTTAATGTTGAATATTAATGTGTGAAAGCATCCCATTCCTTGAGATCTCTAAAAATCTGTCACAGTAAATAGGCAGTTAAGAAGAAATTTTTACCTTGATAACGTTAGGGGGTTCTGTTTATTTTATTCAGAGCACTTGACCAAATATTTTAATTACTAAAAGAGCATTTCTTTCACCTGTGCATTGCTCCCTGTCCTGTCTGGGTCTGTAAAAGAAGCATTTCATAGTTCACTGAATTGGACACTACACCAGTAAAAAGCTCCACTGTGCATCCAGCAGTAGTGTCCTTTGGTCCTTGAGGAGCTCTGGTCTACCTTACAAGTTGTGGTGTGCCAGCACATTATCAGCAGAGTGAGAATATGCACCAGAGGCTGTGAGTGGTGAAAGGCTTGAGCAAGGTTTTTGACACCTGACCTGCCCCAGCCACCACTGCTAGTGCAGGGGGGTTTCAGCTCATAGACACATCTTTTATTAAATGGTCAGCAAGTATGAAAAGATAATGTTCTTTTATTGAAGGCAGGTTATGTTAATTTAATTGCCTAGCAGCAGTTTTCTGTCTTGGAAGCTTTACACAAAATGTGTCATTTGAAATTAACAGTCATTGGTGGAGAAATTACTCAAAGTGCAATTTCCTTCCACAGGTTGCAAACTTGTTTTGAATTTGGACTGTAGTAGGTCTTTCCTACTTCAGTGTGCCTCATGTCTACCTGAAACAACTCTGGGAGGGTTCTCACAGTCTAACCTTTCATCCGTGGAGCATTTTTGGTCCTAGTGTGCAGCTTACTTGAAGCCTTAGTTCGCAGTTCTTCCCAGAGGACATTGAAGTAGTAACATTTCAGTAATTTAACAGCACATGCCTTTCTCCTGAAAGTAGTACCCTCCAATGATTTGAGGTATCACAGGAGCATTTTAATTTGAGTGGCAGCACCGTCTTCCCAACCTATAATTCAGGGACCACAGTGTACAGACAGAGGGAGTGATTCTTCTGACAGCATCACTTTCTTTTCTCATTGTTTATGCAAGGGTGTTTATACTTAACAACTTCAAGAGCTCTTGCAAGTTTAAAATAGGTTGTATGGATTTTTTTAACAGAGAGATTGAACATGATTTTTATCTCTCAGCCATGTAACATTCGTTTTTATCATGCAGAGGCAGGATGCTAATTGACAGCAGCTGGAGAATCCAATTAATGAATATATAATGAGAATAAACAGTGGGTGTTTGTTTTTATTACTGAGGCTCTAAGTTTGGAGAAAATACACTGTTGCTTTTTCAGAATACAGTCATTGCATGTTGTTGGTAAGAGTACGCAGTGCACTGTGGACTGATTCCAGGGGGAGGCTGTATTCATGTGAGCTAGCTTGCAGCCTGTGTGAAAGGCTGTAAGTAAGTTGAGGCTGGCAACAAGAAATAAACCTTCTAGTGTAAAAAACTGCAAATATATTGAAGAGACTGCTCTCTCTTTGTGTTCTGGTACTGCCCTTTCATATTATGCTCTTTCTTTTCTGTTCTTTTCCCTGACTGAAGATTTTTCACATTCATCCACATGCGTAGACTCTGACTTTTCCCAAGGGCTATAGCTGAACTGTGGGGTAGCAAAAATGAGAGCAAAGCCCATCCTGTGCGAAGAAATTTAATGATTCTGAATTCATTCCAATTATAGATGGACTGGAAATACTCAATGTTGGAAATACACCTCATAAAATGTAGAAATTAGTATTTCCAAAGCAGTGTCCTCTTATCCGTGCTCTGATAAATTCTGCTGAATTGTTTGGAGTATAATTTTAGAGCCCTCATTTCTTGAAGAGCACAATTAACAACGAACTCTGCTCTGAGATTCCAAGATCTAGCCCAGTACAAAGTCAGCATTAAAAGAGAGATGTAGGGGGGATAATCAGCTATGTCTACTGTATATGCAGGTTGTGGATTTACTCCTCCTAGTTCCACAGCACTCAGCCTGTAAATTTTGTGAATTTCAGTCTCAGTGAGAATTGAACACTGAATGAACACTGTTCCTGGAAAGAGTAGTGTGCACTCTGATGTTTTCCTCCCTTTCTCATCAGAAGAAATGCATGGATTTGTGCATGGAGATTATGTAAATTGATTGTGTAAATCCCTGGGACTCTTCTCTGTGGAAAAGATTACATTCATTTGCGTCATTTACCTTCAAATCTGTTCTTTTCCTCTAGGTTCTAACTCTAACCTGTAAGATTTTTATTTTTAAGTGTGAAGATAACACTGAATTGAAAGGATGCAATAGTAAGGCTTTAGGGCTTGTTTTCATCCAGAGTACTAATCCTGTTAGAGCACTGTTTAAAGGTTTGTGGAAAGTTGGTAAATCACATGGTATATAAATGTACAGACTGTACATTTCATACAGCTCTGGGTTGTTGCTCAGTGAACACAGAGATGTAAAAGGATTCAAGGTCTTTTTAACATTCACAGTAGGGAGCTGCTTGACTGAGGTCTTCCTGTCAAATAGGACTTGTCATCACCTTGTAAATCCAAGTACACATTACTTTTTCCTTTGTGAGATGCATACAGTTCAGACTTTTGCATCCTCTGTCATTTCCACAGAAAAAGACAAGTTTCCACAGCAAAAAGTAATGGCTGCAAGTAAATATCAAAACAGTGGTGGGATTGAGGGAAATCAAGAAAAAATGAAAGATGACAGTGGTTTGCATTGTGCTTTGCTTTTCAGCTGTGAAGTTTGGGAGAATGTCCAAAAAGCAGAGGGATAGCTTGTATGCTGAAGTGCAGAAGCACCAGCAGCGACTGCAGGAACAGCGACAGCAGCAGAGTGGTGAGGCAGAAGCCCTCGCCAGGGTTTACAGCAACAGCATCAGCAATGGCTTGAGCAACCTGAATAATGAAACTGGCAGCACCTACTCAAATGGGCACGTCATTGACCTGCCGAAGTCTGAGGGTTATTATAACGTGGATTCTACCCAGCCTTCCCCAGACCAGTCTGGGTTAGACATGACTGGAATCAAACAGATCAAGCAGGAACCTATCTATGACCTCACCTCTGTACCAAACTTGTTTACCTATAGCTCTTTCAACAATGGGCAATTAGCATCCATGGGGATATCCATGAGTGAAATAGGTAAGGAAAATTCTTATTCCTCTAGTATAATGTGTGTATATATATATATATATATATTACATTGCAATACTGTCTTTATTAAAATATTGTATAGGCATTCCATACACAGGTACACAATAATTACCCATTCACACATGTCTGTATGTGCACTCACATATAGAGAGTAATGGAAAGAAAATCAGTCTGGCAGTAATTGACACAGGGTTAAGGCAGTTCTGTTTTTACTAAAATCTTCAAATTATGCAGTTTCTTAAACTCAGCAGTTCATGTTCTGTTTATGAAATGGGAGCGTCAAAGCAGGCGATGAATCAATCAGACCCAGGTAGTGGGAAGCTTGTTTCAAATGGGCTCATTACTAGCAAGGTTAAATGATCTCTTCAGCCAGCCAGCCATCCATATGCTTGTCAGTTCCCAGAATCCCTATGAAAGCTAATTCTAGTGTATTTATTGTCAAAAACCACCAGCTTGCTACTTCCGGTGTATGTATATATGCAGAGCAAGATCACTGAATTCATGAGGTGCACAAACTCTGAATATAGTTGCATGGATAACCTTGTTCCTCCGCTTGAATGCCTTTGAGAACCTGTTCCTTGATTTCTTCTTTGAAAAGCAGCAAAGAAACCTCTGTGAAACAAGAGTCTGAATGGCAACAGCTTTCTGCTAATCTAATGCCTCTAGTCATACCTCTTCAATGCAACTGGAAGTGCTACTTCTATTATAAAGGAATAACATGAAAGAAGATTGTCATCCTAATTAGGTATTCCAACCTCAACAAGTGAGGTATGCTGAGTCAGTTGTGATTGAGAATATAATCAAAGAGTAACACTTCATTAATGCAATTTAATTAAAAAGAAAGAGGGAAAAAAAAGAAGGTGGTATTCAAGTGTACCTGTAACAAATGAATTAATATCACATCATAAGAAACATCTACAATTCTGGCTTGGCCTTGCTGCCTCATGGAGTTATACTGAGATGTGTAAATTTATATGTGTACTCAGACCCTCCGAGGGCCCTGGAGATGTGGCGTGCACTCAATATGTATTTGCAGAAAGGGTGTATGAAGTAGTTACTGTTGGAAAAAAAAAAAAATCAAGGCGCATCTAGAATCTCTAGCATGTTTTCTCCCCATGGATGCTCATGTACTTGCAAATTGCATTGGAGAATGTTATGCTTTTCTGCCCCTCTGTTTAGTGGGGCATTTTTTGTTGTCTTGTTTAGCCTAGGCTGCTGGCTAGTAAAGTCCTACACCCCAGCTTGGCAGCACAGAGGATTAATAAGCTTTCCTCGCAGCTGTTGTGGTCATATGCATATTATTCACATGTGGCTTGTGCAAAAATCAGTTCTTAACAGTGGTTCACAGTACCCCAGCTATGAAAGAGAAAATTTTAAGTCATAAGAGCTATTTCCCTCGAGCACCCTGTACGGAAGAGAGATGTTCCCAGAGAGATTCAGAGCATGTACCAGAAACAGGACAGTTCTGATTGTCCATGAATTTGGGTTTGTGAATAGTTGCCGAGGTGAGCCCAAAGAGAGAGTATGGCCACAGGACTATATCCTTAGTTGCTAAAGGATCTCACTGAAGTCAGTGGGATCTTTTGATTCACATTGCTTTAGAGAATCATTGAACTTTTATCTCTTGCAGGATCACTTGGAAATAACGCATCCTTAAATAGTCACCTTTTTTTTCTTCTCCAGGTCCTAAACCAGACAGTCCGCCAGTCCTAAACACACCCCACATTTCCCAGTCTTTCATCCTCTTGTGTCATGTGGACGGTGTTCCCATTCTGGGACACACAAAGCGACAAAAAGCTCAGAGCATAGGGAGCAGGACATAGCAAGAGTCCTGTCTCTGAGCTGACAGCAAAATTCAGCTGTTTGGAATTCCTTTTGAAATTGGAATAGGGGCTCCTAAATTGCTAGGATTTTACCCAAATACTACTGTATGTCATTTGTGGCACCCACAGCAAAGACATAAGGGTGTTAGTGACAGGTAGTGTAGTATAACGTATCAGCTGGCACAACTGAAAAAATGGAAGAAATGTACCATAAAATGTTTGGATTAATGCACAGATAAATTTCATTTTCAGTGTTTAAAAGCAGTCAGAAAATGCCTCTTAATACCATGGTGGATTGTTTGACCATCTATAATGCTGCAGTCTTGCAGTCAAAGCAGGAAAACTCTAAGCACTGGGATGCATTGATTTCATATTACAGTGTTCTTAAATTTCACCACAGCATTTTATCTTACTCCAGTGAGATTTAGGAATAAGCTCAACTCCTATTATATAGAAGGTACTGCCTTAACTGTTAAATGAAATAATAGAGAATACATAGGAGGTGGATCAGTACAGGATAGCATTGATCCTCATTCCTAATAGAAATTTCTTTATACTATCTTGTCTACTGGTACACTGAATTATCACCTAAAGTATCCAGACCATGTTAGTTCTTTTCCTCACTGAAGACTTTCTACCAGATCAAAATTTCCTGTTCTAGTTTTCTTCTCATTTTTATATTATTCATATACATCTGAATATACATCTGAAACCCATATACATGCGGGTTTTTTAGGCACAGCATCTCTTGCCACTTGCCTGTTCTGGAGTGCAACCCTCAAAATTTTTTCTTCATAAATGAATGCATGAGGTTTCTTCCATCCTGAAGCTTCTAAAAGTTGCTGTAAGCTATCCAAAGGACAGACTTCTTTACAGGGAGACCAGAATCAAAGCAGTCTTTGCAGCTTCTACATCACGTGTCAAGTAATATCCATCTCACTTACTTCTTCAGTGTTATTATTTTGCTTGCTTACCACTCACTTCTGTCCTGTATAGGGCAGTTTTTACTAAGATGTCTCTGACAGATCATTTGCAAATTTAAATCTCATTTTCTAATTTTTCTAACATTTTCAGTCCTGTTACATTATGTCTCGGTCCTCACTCATGCTTTGTGACTTCTTTCAATTTAGATTTACTTCTTCATTTAATTAGCATGCTGTGAACCCACTCTTTCAGATTATTAATGAAAATGTTTAATGCCTGTAAAACAAGTTCTAACAATGGTCCCTGCTGCACCTGACTAAACAACTTACTGCAATTGCATTAATTGCTTCAATATTTACTTTTTGCTTGCTATACACCATTAAGGTTGTCTGAAAAATCCAAATAACAAGTGTTCATTTGCCTGTCAGATTCAGTTATAAAAGTAATATTTTCTAAGATAAATTATGACATAATTTACACATCATTTACATTCTTTTTATCGCATGTTAATTTTCTTATCCACAAAAAATGAATCGAAATGGTCAGGCCTACTTTGATCTTTAACAGTTCTGTTCTTCACTGTGAATGTGAAAGTACTCTTTTCCTGAACATACCTTCATCTACAGTAGACTTTGTAATGGAAATGGAAATTGTTCAACTTAACAAAAGGAAATGGAAATTGTTCAACTTAACAGTCTTGAAATTTTACACAGCAAATGTTTCAACACATAGGATTAGAATGGCACAGCAAGCAAAATATACCTTATCCTGTACTGCATGCTTGCTATTATCTGTAAATACTGTACCAGGAAATAGGTGTAAGGGAAAGAGGTGCTGACAAATTAAAGTTCTGTAGGGCTCCTTCACACATATTTAGTGAATTCCTCCAAATGAGTTGAATAGTCCAGGGCACAACTGCACAATATCTGATCACTATAGAGTAGGCAATGTCTCCTATGAAAGAGAGGGCTAAGTATATGCAAAGCGCAGTTTCATATACAAACACAGATTTCTCAAGTAACTTCCAGGACATACAATGGAAGAAAGTTGCATAAAATCAGGTGGCTCCCCATTAGGCAGAACTGCGCCTTAGGGTAAGCCCACATTACTACTCTATTTTCTGTAATAAAAAAAAAAAAAAATCAAAGCATAAAGAAGTCCATCCCTAGCTTGTAAATAAGTATATGGAAGCAAAGCCTTAGCATTTCCAGGCCATCTTCTTTTTCTAGGAGAGGTATTTTTGTCCTTAACTCAAGGCATCTTATGGACACTTAATTTGGGTTGGTGGCAGGGTGGACAGAGAGCAAAAAAGGTCAGATGCTGCAGTCAGGCGAGTTGGGCAGGCTCTTTCTCTACCTGTCCTGCTGTCCACAGGTGGCGTGACCCAGGTGTGTCTCACCAGCCAACAATGCTTGCAGCACAGGAGACACCCATGGCCTGAGGGTGCATGCTGCGTGGGACTCTGTGGCACAGTGCTGTTTCTGACCACCATGCCATGTGCGCATCTGGGAAGGCAGAAATTCCCTCAAATTGCAGGGTGAAATCCACTTATCATGTCAAAAGCAAGAATTTGGTAATTTGCAGAACAACTTTTCCCTTGCAGAGAGAGTCACAGAAGTCAGATGCTGTGTGGGAAATCCTAAAGGGAGGAGGGAGCTCTGTTTTCTGACCTGGTAGCCCCATAAAGGAATGACAGTGCTTGCTCCCAAGTGTGATTTTAAATTAGCAGGTATTAAAGGCCTACTTTTAGGCTTGGTCAAATTAAAGACAGTCTTGTTTAAATATATGTGCATAGTATTATCTCTCACTGAGCTGAGCATTGCGTTTTCCTCACAAAGCACGTGGCTCAGATCTTGGATTGTGAAAGTTAATGGAAAGGTTTCCTGCCTTGAATGCAGTTGAAATTACCAGCCTATGATTTCCTAAGGATGGGAAGAAATGGTTGTCAAACACTGTTGTGAAGAAAATGAGTTGGTTAAGGATTCACTCCAGGTCACATTGCAGACCTATAGTTGTGTATATTTAGATAGTGAATAAGGCACTACTATAGCATGCAGGTGGTTACATGTACCAGCCTCTGCAGTAACAGAAAGTGTTATTTAGGCATGCTTACATGGCATTTCTTCAGCATCAGTGCTTGAAAAGAAGCTTACATTTCTACCAAAATTAAAATGAAGTACTAAGTGAGGTTGGTAAGCTTGAGCCGAGTCTTCCTTTTCCTCAGTGCCTCTGACCCTCCTCTCTAGCATGTATCTTAAGGCGAGCAATAGCTCACTAGAGTAGTCATATGGTGAGAATTGGAAGAGGTATCACCTTCCTTGATCACCAGGTCCACCATAAAGCACAGCTCTTTTAACCCTGGCACACTGACTGGGAAATTACACTAAAGTGAAACCTTCAAAATGTTTTAAAGACTGGCTCAGGATGGGTATGTAAAAGAAAAGCTCCCTTGGTAACTTAAAATGAAACCCGATGCATATCTAAACCTCAGTTTAGCTGAGTTCATACATTTATCTCACAACCCACAGCAAGCAACTTTATACACTGTAAAGTTGTTAAGTTTCTATTGGTGCAATACCGTACAAGCAGGATCTTAGTATTTAGTTCTCTCATTATCCCATCCTAAGTGGAGGTCTTCACCTGGAAACATTCTCATGTCCCTTCAAGTATACTTAAAAGTCAGTCCCACACCTTCCTTCTTTCAGTAGAAATCTTTCCATTAACTTTAGAAAAGTGTAATTTAATCCTCCATGTCTATTCTGTTAATGGATGCCCACAGCTGTGCATGTTGCATATGCAATATGTAAACCAGCATCAGCCTGATGTCTTAAAAAGTATGCTCTGCCTTGTTGCTCAAAGTTGCAAAAGCACTTCTCCTGTATAGTAAGCAATTTTTATTATTATCATTTAACTCCTTTCTCCAGGATTTGTTCCCAGTGCAAAATCAGCATCAATAGACAGCTTACTGAACATACATTGGCCAGTTAGATGTGGCCGGGGAGAGACCGAGGGACCTTCTAGGGACCATCATATTCAGAATGCAGTGAACTCTCTAAAACCTATGCCTATGGTGACATTAACATCTATGTTGACATTCCTTTTACAAGGCCACTGCGCACCATACGGTGAAGCAGAAATGATAGGTTCGTGGCTGTAGTACTGCGTAATGTTTCTTCACCCCTTTTTCTAAGCCATATTTTAATAGCTCTCCTACCGAGGCGGTCGTCAAAGTTTTCAGGGCAGGCATCTACAGCCTTTCAGCTCTTACTTCAGCAGAACAATGTTGCCATCTAGCGAACAATTAAAAATGTGCAGCATGTACATTTCGTTCGGATACCCTTCGAGGTCTATATCTTACCGTTGTTACCTATTTAAAGGTGAGAATCAGAATGAATTAATATTACATTTCTGTACTCATTTCAGTTCATGTGACAAAACTTAGAACTTCTGATATTTTTTTTTCCCTTATCGTACTCTCAAGAAACGAACAGCTAATGGCAAGATTTAAAACTAATTTAACAGCACTGCTGAGTTAAGAAACACATCAATTTCATAAAAAATGGACAGAAATGTGGCAAAATAAATTAGAGCATTATGATGCTGAAACAGTCTAGCTGAACTGATGTTGGAGGGAAGGGTGGTTTTTTGTAACTGTAGATTCTGATTTCATGAAATGCATATTTAGAAATTAATTTAACCAATAAAATCAACAAATAATAAGACATTAGGAGAAACGTTGAGTAAAATGTAATATTTTTGAAAGTTCATGAAATTTACTACTTTTATCTTTTCCCATATCCAATAACTGAGCATGTTATATTTTACCAATTGCATATTTTAACACTTACTGGTTTAAGAAGGGTTAGGAAGGGCACAGTTTGTGTTATAACTCTTGATGTAGATTTAGAAAAATAGAGTTTTCTAAAAGGTACTATATTTAGGCACTATATTATTTCCACCCTGTGGTTTTCGAATCACGTGCCATCCTCACAGTAACTGCAGTGGACTTCGGATCAGTGCATGTTGGTACTGGGAGTTCTTAACACAGACTATAGCAGCTCAATAAGCATGATGCAATGTGCTTTTTTGACTCGAATTCAAATTTATACAGTAAAATAATTAATTAAAACTATTTGAAAATTAGGTAGATAGCCTAAAAATATACCCCAAACTGGATTTTCCTGCAAATTATAAAGCTTTTTGGCTATTTCTGAAAAAAATTGGACTTCTCATGCATCTAAGTCTCTCCATATGTCATAGAATCATAGAATAGTTAGGGTTGGAAAAGACCTTAAGATCATCTAGTTCCAACTCCCCTGCCATGGGCAGGGTCACCTCGCAATAGACTATGTCAAGGAGGTGGAACTAGATGATCTTAAGGTCCTTTCCAACCCTAATTATTCTATGATTCTGTGTCACTCAAAGCTTTGTCCAGCCTGGCCTTGAACTCCGCTAGTGATGGAGCATTCACAACTTCCCTGGGCAACCCATTCCAGTGCGTCACCACCCTTACAGGAAAGAATTTCTTCCTCATATCCAATCTAAACTTCCCCTGTTTAAGTTTGAACCCGTTACTC
>JANRGW010012354.1:0-13206 GCA_024733675.1 Psilopsiagon aymara | reverse complement strand
GAAGGGGAAGGAGGCTATCTTATTACTACCTATAGATACCTGAAGGGATAGTGCAAAAGAGGATAGAAACAACTTCTTTAGGGGAAGCACTTTCTATTTTGAGCGTGACCAAGGGCGGGAAAAGGTTACCTAGAGAGGTTGTGGAGTCTCCCTCTTTGGAAATTAGGCTCAGTAGTTCCAATAGCAGACTTATCTTTCTTGATACAGGAACATTTGTTTAGTGCTTTCCAATACATGTATTTTCTCTACTATAAAGCTGTCTACTCTGGTAATCACAGACACACTCCCCACACAACAAAAATGGAAGTCTGGAAGTGGGGCAAATAATCTATTACTCATCACAGTGATATACGATTCTTTCTGCGTTCCAAACTGGTGGAAGGTTATCTGCTAGAAATCTATAAAATCTCTTTCTTAAAAGACTCTGATCTATTGCTGTCTAAATGATATAATGAAATTATAGAACAGTTTAAATGTCTCATACAACAAGATTAAGTAATTTATCTTTAAATTGGTCATATTCTATATGCTTTGTATTTATCTGATAATGAGTAATTTAAATAACCTTATTGGATTCAAATGACTACCTGTGAACAAGAATATTCAGCAATCTAAAGATTTAAACTGTAGCATTATGGCAGCAAAGAAGTATTTTTTTTAAGAAATATATACAATATTTATATTGTCAAACTCTTATTAAAGGTGAAGCTTGGATATCAGGAATTAAGTTTATTATTGACTCTGTGCAACATAGTATCACTGAAGTATTCAAAGGTATATTAATATAATTCCCTGAAGCAGGGATTGTAGAATGTATATCTGCTGTGAAAAACAGTCCAGCAAACATCCTGGAAATTTTACAAGAAAATTCTATTTTTCTCAGCAAGATAACAACTTTTCAGCCAAAGTGAAAACCAAATTCTGCTCGAATAGGAAAATATGCCCACAGAGAAAATAGTTACAAGTTATCTGGTAATAAAATGCATTTGTAAAAAGCTGTTATGATAGAAGGTATGCTCAATGTTTCAGAAATGGTTATCACAAATGAGCACACAGGGCTTCTACAAATACCAACTTATCAACCACTGACCCTTTCAAATGTAGTGGCTTAAAATTGTTGTCATTAGAACAACTAACTTTTCATGATTATGTACCATGAAAAAAATGTCAAAGAATATTTATCATAGCTTTGAACCTGCCAAAAGACAAATTTGGAAACTTGGTCTTTCAGGCATGTGATTTGCCTGAAGATAAGTGCCCAGTCCTGTTTTATTTACTTCAAGCAGTGTGTACTTGATCTCTGAACAACCCAAGACTAGTAATGAAAGACAAGTTTGGAAATAATGCTAGATATTTTCTTATGATTCATAAAAGTGTATCATAACCCCTCTCTGATTAGCTATGGTTGAACAGTTTGGAATGATTGATTTCAGTTGAACAGAAGAGGCCAGCACTGCAATTTCTCAGTGAACTGCAGTGGAAGGGAGATAAGTTTGTTTTACTCTGTTAAACAGTCTCCCTGAAATTACTGTGTCAACAGTGAAACATTTTTCAAGATCTATAAGAGATGTCCAGTGTTATGCGCTGGTCAGCATTCATCTGTCTCTTTTAAAAGCTTTGTCTCCTTAAAATCTCAGTACAAATAAAGAGAGAAATATATACCACCAATATGTAATTTGGCCCATAAGCTATGATGTTTCTAAAAGCAGTTATGGACTTGGTAGTTAAAATCAGTTGATGTGAAGCTAAGTCTTATCCATAGTGCTTTTAAGCTGTTGAGCCCTTTGCTATTCATGGCAAGTATGAAACCACACAAGCAGAGGTTGTGCTTTTTTTCTTTTAAAAAGCTTGTACTTTTCCTCTTGTTTCATCTCTTCAATTATTTTAAAACAGTTTTGTGATTACTTCCAGTGCTAATCCTTTGAGAAAATAATTATATATTTTGTAAAATATATTTAATAAAAAAAATATTTCATTAGATGTGAGTTTTGTGTGTTTTATTCAGTAATAAGAATACTATATACCAGCAATAATAACACTATATACTGTACAGTATACACCTGTGTACCATAAATTTTAATATAGGTTGGGTCAAATGGCAGTGGACATATACTTATCACATTCATACAGACTGTATTCTTCTGAAGATGTCCATGACAGGGGGGTTGGAATTAGATGATCTTAAGGTCCTTTCCAACCCTAACTATTCTATGATCCTATGCCAGAAAATAATTTGTGAGTCACAAAAAAGTCTAATTGACCAGACTCATAATTTTATTTCTGTACAATATATTGTAAAGTTATTTTGGATCACTGAAACAAGTTATAAAAATCTTTATGATCAAATGCAGCTCACTTTAGTAAGATGGTATGAAATGCCTGTAGCGCCTAAGTTGAACAAAGCTTATTTACTTGTCAGAAAGAGCCTATTGTGTTAACTTCTCTTTGGAAAAGTACATGACTTTTTTCTCTTGATAGAATGAATTTCCATATCTTTCCTACCAAAAAACTATTTGTAGTTCTGATAATTATACATTTATTTAAAATTTGAATAAAAATACAGATAAAATGATCCATTTTGTGTAGACTTAACAATATTTATGAGTATACTACAGCCAAAAAACATCTGTAAAAAGAACTTTTTAAATTATCACCAAGCTTAATTGGGCTCTTAAGTATATAAGGATGTTCTGATTTTTGTCTGAGTTACTGTAGACCATAGATAATGACTCAAATGCAGTACACACACTGCAGTTCACTAATTAAGTTTTTTCTTTTCTGTGAAGACTTTAATTCTGCTTTTTGTAGAACCATCGTATCACCTGGTCTGTTTTAACTTTAATTTTACTCCTTCTGCTTGGCTTGAGTGGTAATTTTAGCAAGCAGCAGATTAATGTTTTTTTTTTTTTTCCCCCAGAGGACATTTGCCAAGAGCTTATACTAATACAGGTCAGACTTCGAGCTAAAATAACTTAATAATATCCTTTTAAGGAGGGACAATGGTCTTTCTTTTGTTTTGCTAATGACATGACATAGTAGTGCATTACTGAAAGGTAGGAAAATCTGCAGAGATTAGAAGTATTATTCATTTTCATATTTCACCGTAAAATCAGGTCTTCTTTTCAAGCACAAATCTTCATACCAGTCTGCTCTATTTCAGTGCTTGGGGAAAAAAAGTCAGTCTGTCAAAGAAGCTCCTAACGCAGCATAAAAAAAAAATGTCAGGATAAATTTTGTACTTGTTCTCTTTATGGATTTATCTTTGTGAGTGTGTTAATACTCAGAGGAGATTTACAAATAAATAGTTAAAAGACATCTATATCTATTTTTCTCAGCCAGCAGTCTGAAACTCAGAAAGTCCTCCTCAGCATGAATAAAATGCATTTGAAAATAAAATTTTACTTTATAATTGAGATATGAGTCTCCTGCTTCTGGCAACCATCCTGCTGACAAAATACTGGTGGAATGATGCCCTGTTTCACATAGAATTGAAAAAAGAGCTGGTTTTAATGTTGCACTGGCACATCAGTAGATGTTAGTTTTGAATTTCTGTCTCTGCATAGCTAACTGGGGAAAGGACACATTTTAATTGTGACAACAAAATGATATCTCTGCATAACATGAGTTAAAAAATTTAATTTTTGTGAATAATGTAGTTTTGAGTCTTGCACATGGGAAAACCAGAGTCAAATTGTGGTGTAATTATGGGGTTTCCAACTGGTTTTCAGTACTTTATTGTAGAGGGTATGTTTACATAGCATATTTTAAAAAAATATGTCTGCAATCTCTGACCTTCCTAGCGTAACACAGACCCCATACAAACGAATGCTAATTCTCAGCAGTCTTTACTAACTTGGTCCTGGCATCGTATTATTGCAGTCAGGTAGATTTTAGATGGTTTTTGAAGTTGAGGCAGAGCAAACTCGCATGCGTCTGAAATACACTCTTACTATACTTCAGGTAAACTTTGATCCTTCTCTTCTGATTTAAAATGTTTACTGGTGTATAGTGTGAGAATGTCTCCTGTTAGAATAATTCTGCTGAATTTTTCTAGAGGTCTGTGTATGAGTCAGGTAGCTTATAATTATGGCTATCTGGGTCTTTGTGATAAGTGAAGTCTTAAGGCTAACATTAGCACTATAAATCAGTGCTTATTTCTCCCACTTCAGCTTTAGAAGATGGTGGATTTGGGTAGTTATGTTTTGCTTAAGGTATTTCATAAAAGGTTCTTAGGATAGATGCCTGAGAAGACAATGTGGGTCTCACAAAGAGAAGTCCAATGAACTTGTTAAAAGTTGTGTATGCCCTTTATTATAGATACCTATGACTAGTTAGGTTCAATATGCCTCAACATTATTGGACTTCTTATCATAATTTTCATGGAAATAAAGATGTTCGGAACTGTCTATTCCTATGATATTTTGAGGAATTGTAGTACACGAAGTTTCTATATCCTACACTTCTTCTTCAGGAGACTGTGTGTTTCACTAGTTATCCTTTCCAATGCAAATACTTTCATCTAAATGGTGTCATGAAGAAGGTCAGAATGAGATGATGAATTATTTTTTGAGCACATTTACTGGCAGCACACTGATAAACTTCTATTTATAAGCAAGAATATCAGTTACTTGCATTATACCACTGCAGTGTAATCACTGGGAAAGCTCTGATTAGTGTTTGTCTATACTAGCACATCAGATGTCAATAAGAATATTTTTGGGCATGGAAGCCAGCTAACATGAGATGGTCCAATATATACTAGTTAACAAGGCCTCAGAAACACATGGTTTCATACAAGCTGCCTGCTGGGTATGTCACAGATTTCCCAGTTTCTGAGCAGTCCTGCAGAAGGTTTGGGAGTGGGCTAGCAGCCACAACCCACAAGCCTGCCAAGTACTCTTCCAGTACTTCCGCGGTATGGGTGCTTAAGAACCTGAGTAGTGGTGAATTTGCTAGTGTAGCCAGGGAGCCCTTGGTATTCATGTATTCTGCTGATTGCTAAGGTGCTTACTTTGAGCTTCTTGTTTGCCTGCTGCCCCACCCAGATGTGAGGTGGATTTCTTGTTTTGTTTTGCATTTCTTTTGGTGTAGGGTTTGGTTTTTTTGGCTTGTCTTGCTTGTTGGTTTTTTTTTTTTTTTATTTTATTTTTTTCCCAACTAAAGCACATGGACTCTTTTTGCTTCCTTTACTGTTAATGCTATTCACTTACTGTGGTTATTTAAACCCAGATGGAAACTAAGGACCACACAGCCACTTGCTTATTTGCCTCCTTTTCTCCTCCCCTAGACAGGATGGGGAAGAGAATTGAAAGAATATACAACCTATGGGTTGAGAAAAGAACAGTTTAGTAATTAAAATAAAGTACAATATAACACTACTGATAATGCTGAAAAGGAAAATAACAAGGAGGGAGATCTAAAACTAAAAGGGAAAGGGAATAAAACCAAACAATAAGCACAAGTGATGCACAGTACAATTGCTCACCACCAGCTGACCAATTCCCAGCCAGACCTGAGCAGCAGTCTGGGCTTCCTGGGTATCTCCCCCCAGTTTATATACTGGGCATGATGTGCTTTCTTATGGAATACCCCTTTGGCTATTTTGGGTCAGGCATCCTGTCTCTGCTTCCTCCTGGCTCCTTGTGCCTCTCCTCACTGGCAGAGCCTGAGAGACTGAAAAGTCCTTGATCAGGGTAAGTGCTATTTAGCAACAAATAAAGCACCAGTGTGTTATCAGCATTGTTCTCAGACTGAAGCAAAACCACAGCACTGACCAGCTACTAGGAAGAAATTTAACTCTGTTCCAGCTGAAACCAGGACACCTATTTTGCTTTCCCTCTTTCCAGCCTTGTTTGTTGGATTGTAGCTACTTGTCCACCGAGTTCTGCTAGAGAAACACTAAGTAAATAAAGCCACAGTGACTACTATGTTGACTTTATTTTAAGCAATTAACTCTTATCTAAAGAATTAGGCTTAAGGCTTTGCAAGCTGAAAGACTTGAAGGAAGTCTGCCTAATATGCTGAATACTTTCAGTCTGGTGATCAGTGCAGCCTGTCTGTGCATAACCTGAGGGAGCTAACAGCCTCAAGCAAGAACACAGCCAGGAAAAGATGATTCTTTGTTAGGTGAAATATTTGCATCATTAAAGTGATTTGGACTGCTACAGGCCTGAAATCTTTTATTTGTCTAAAGGCATCTTGAATCCCTGTAGCAACTCATTATCCATAGCTCTCAAATAACTTTCGGGTTGCCAAGTATGTTGCAAGAAAAAGAAATTAAAGTAAAGCATTGGGGTCTTTAACTGTTTCTCTAGTCCTTGTATAATTTTTGTTCTTCATGGTGGTAAGCATGGTTTTCCACACTCAATGTTGTCCATTAGACAACAGAACAGATCATTAGTATTGTATCAGACTGGCTGTTGCCAAAAGGAAAGTAATTCCATGGCTCGAACAAGCATATACTTGTGAAGAGGCTTTGTATCACTGGTGGTTTAGACTGTGCAGCAGATTCATATATTTGTGAGCAGTAAAAATAACTCATTTGGCTGCTTACATAAAAATAAATATATAAATTCTTGTCACAGGCTTATCCTAAAATTATTGCAGAGACACTTGTTTATAGCTTCATAAGGGCAAATAAACAGAAAACAGACACATGGACAATCAGTAGCATAATGTTTCCTGGTTTGTTTTTATTTTTTTCTTCTAATATTTTAAAATAAAGCTGCAGGTATTTATGCTGCTATGAGTAGTTAGATCTCCTGCAATAAGAGTATGTAGAAATATGTGTATCTTCTGCTGAAGGCTTAGAACATGGCACTGTGGACCACAATCATTCTAACTTCAGCTACCCGGAAGGGAGATGGCCATATCTGAGTTAATCATCCTGGGCTTCTTCTGTCACAGAGAAAGAAATTAAGCGCTTCCTGAACATGCTTCCTCTAACAAGTTTCAGACTTTTTCTTTAGAATGAAATTAATAATATCCTATGAGAGCTAATTTGTCTCCATTTAATACAAATTGCATTAAGACAGGTAGCTCAAACTATCTGTAACACAGCTATTTACATTTGATCACAGTAATCCCACTCTAGATTTCCAAAATAATACTTGCATTTGAAGCTTGGGATGCTGTACTACCAAGAGAAGATAGTTTCAAACTGTGTATTCAAATCTCACCATTGATACATTTTGACTTCTTGAATAATATTAATTCTTTTGACAGTTTTAATTAGTGTGTATATAATTCCTGATCTTTAAAATAAGCAGAGTCTAAATAATTAGTGAGTTATAAATAATTCAGGTAGAAGAGACATTGGGGGCTGTAATTTATCAATAATTTGAAACATTGACATTAGGCATTCGAGGTATCTTTCTAATAAGAGTATTAAATATGCTGCCAGGTCAGAAGATGAAAGTAGAAATCCAACCCCATTCAGCAACATAAATAATGAATATCTCTGTTTATCTATCTACCCATCATCAATCAATTCCACTCAGCCTTCCAATTTGTTCTGTAAGTTTTGTAGGAAGAAAGAAGTCTGTAACTAGAACCACAGAACTTGAAAAAACCTTCCTTGGTTGCATTTGATCTTTTAGGAGAGCCATAAATTATTTTTTCCTTGTACTTATGTTGATTTCCATTCTTAACTTTAGGCTATGAGGGTTGAAAATATAGTTCAGCGCTGTGATTATTTTGTTCACTCTAGTGTTATATACAACTGCTTTGGTTTGTTTCTGTTCCTCAACATTAGAAAGAGCATTCATCAAGAATAGTGTGTTTTGTGTAAGGAGCTGCGCAGACACTCAAAAATATGGTTGTTTGAAAAAAAAAATAGAGTTTATTGGCATCTCTGAATAGGGTATGAGGAATAAAATCAGTTGAACAGGATGGCTGGTTGGTATTTGGATCGTGAGGGGAATCCCTGTTGCAAGGGCCCTTTCAACAGTATCTTCACAAATAGCATCTACCGACTGGTCTGTGTACACCCTGTGTGAACGATTGGGACAACCTGAGACTCCCACTTTCTGTGCCAGTTAATCAAATGCTTTGTTTGGCAGTGGCTAGGAGTTCAGTCTATCACCTTGTCTCAAGTCAGTCGGCTGTTTCAAATCAGTGCACTGTCTCATCTATGCGGAGACTAGCTGGGGAGTTTCTAGACAACACAGGGAACTGATGACTAAGGGCACTGAGAATGCATGCAGGAACACCCCCCATACATGGCCAAACAACAGTTATAACTGTGGAGCAAACTGGAATTTCATCCTTATATAGCAATCACAGCTTAATTCCATGCCAACAGAAGTACACAAATTACTTGGGAAGGTGAGTGTGTAAAATGCAGAGGAGCTAAAACTAATATTCAGGGCTACTTTTTTGGGAAGGGGAGTATTTCGGTACTTTGCAAGCCTCTTTCTGGTTTATGCATTAGACAGAATAGATGGGAATCTTAAAGCTGGAAATTGCTATCCAAACTCATGCATTTATCACAATGCCAGTCCACTTCAGGAATTTTATTTGTGTTTTAAAATGTGAAGAGCAATTTTGTGGGTATTTTACATGTCTAAGGGCTTGTATATACTCTTAGAGAGCTTTGCAGCTAAAGTCCTGTTCAGATTACAGGCTGCTGCAGTACTTGTACTCCTATTATTATGGCCAAATTTATCTAAATGTGAATAGTTAAAAAAAATTAAAAAAAAAACCCCAACAGCCAACTTTATGTCATTTGTATTAATTATATTCTGCATTCCATTTGTTTTATGTGTAATTAAATACATTTAGGAAAAGATTATTTCTTATTGTTCTTACATATGTTTTTTTTATGGTAATTGTTTCTATTGCAGAGCTAATTAAATATAATGGTAAAGATCTTTCATTTAAGCACAATTATATTTTAATAGAATGTATATATATTTCTCAGTATTACTGGCTAACATTTAGCTACTTTTTCTATTTCTTTCTCTTCCACTCACTGCTACAATTACACTTTGCACTTACATGATGTTATTAACACAAACCTTGACAGAGGCAAAAAACATGGTTTATTTTATAGAGGCTGGATAATCACAGGGTACTAGATCACAGGTTTCAGGAACTAGGTCACGTGTTTCCCACGAAGTGCACAGTGTGGTAAAAGATCAGCTCCACCCTCATTCGCCAGGCAGGACAAGATAGTGTGCAAACAGCATACATAGATGTCTGGCAGCACAGCGGCTGCTAAACCATGCTGAAGTTGCTCTTGTATGTTTATTTAAGAATAAATCTGATCATAGTTGCATTCAATCTCAGTAGAGGCTGCCTCTCCTGAAATCACGTTATCTTTACTCCTGTATAGAAAGTAATTGATTTCTGTGAGTCTTGTCTATAAACGGGTTGGCTTCTCTTCTCTTTGGATCTTTAATTATTTATCACTAATAGCATGTGGATGTTGGATTGTTGTATTGATATAGTTTACCAGATAGTATGCACAAATACTATTCCTTGTGGAAAAAGAGTGCTCAAATGGATTGAAGAGTGAGTGACAGCTCACATAAGTACAGTTGTGAGGTGAATTAGCAGTATTAAAATTATGTATGGCTGATTCCTGTGCATAGGTGTTTCATTATTAATGTGGAAGATGTGCTTGGAAATAGTCTTTGTCATCTACACATCACAAGTTGGCTTTATACATTCAAGTGAAAAGATTCCATGGTTTATGCAGTAGCATTGTGTTACTGGAGTTGGCTCCTGCACCTTCTTTTCAAACCTTATCTGAAAATGAAATACTTGAGTATCTCATTTGCTAACAGCCAGACTTACCTGTCAAATAGTCGTTTCTGAATAGATATTTCTCAGTGTTTCTGAACAGAGATTTTGATATTTGAAAGGGTGTGGGAATCATGAGCTCCCTCATTTAATATGAGGATCATAGTAATTATTTCATTAATCTATTAAGATAATGGTGCAGATTCATGACTACTTTTATATGCACAGCTGGAAAGAATGGTGTTTTTGAAAAGCAGTGTGATAGCAAAAGGAAGAAGTATTTTTTCACACATGGAAGTACTTGACATAATATAATTGTGTAGTTCACCACTCGAAACAAACCTCGTATTTCTAATTTGGCTAAATCCAACTGAGGAAGGAAAATCTCAGTCTTTTATGGCTGTGATGTAGAATTACATTAATTCTTTATATCTCATACTGTCAGACTGTTTAAAATTTAATAATCAGAAATGTAGATGAGCAGTTGAAGACTATTATTCCTAGACAGCAGTACTGAACATCCAGCAAAATACGTTCTAAAGTTCCGAAGAGATTATTTTCTGTCTGCTTATGAGAAAAGTAATTGCTACTTCTCAGTCTGTACTGAAACCAGTTCAGATCAGTAAATCACAGTCAGAAAAATCTCTAACTGCATTCCTTTTATGCTAGGCCAAATGTCAAGTCAAAACCAAATTACTTAAGTCTGTTATTTTGAAAGTGTTATGCAGAGTAAAAGCATATGTAGAATGCAAAAACAATGTTTAAAATTGCAAACCTTCTTTCAAGCTAGTGTTGTTAATGTTTTAAATTAGATTATTCTAAGAATTCATCATCTCTTTTAAGCATGTATAACAGCACAGGTATCAGTGGACTAACAGTTGCCAAGATCTGGAATAATGCTGCAGCCAGTTTTCTCTTTTGACAGGTACATTAAATGTGCATAGAGGGTTTATAAAACTCATCCGGAGACACTTCTCATGGCAATTTTAGTGTGTACTAAGGACATGGTGTGTTACCTTGGCAGAAGTAAGGTGTATCAACCAGCTGTCTATTTGCACAAATTGTGCACACACTACACCAACTAAACTAGGGTTGACAGTTGTAGTTTGCTACTCAGGGACAACATGCTAAATTAGGGTGTTTGAGTCTATACACAGAGTGTATGAGTTTAGCAACTAATAAAATAACTAATTAATTAGCTAATATGCCACAAATTAGGTATTCCCTTTTATTTTACTATGAGCTGCAGTGTGTACACTTAACCAAAAGAGAGAGTTCCCAGCATTTGATGAACAATATTTTGTGCAAAGTTTCTTCCTCTTCAAAAGCTCCTCAACAAAGAGAGATATTGGTAATTTACTTCTATTGAAGCAAATTTCACTTGGAAGTAAACATATGAGGAAGATGACAGAAGATAGACATGGCAAATTTTCTCTCTGTGCCTCCCTTTTTTAAATGCAGAGAAAACGTCAATGGTGCAACTTTTCATGCTGTGCCTTACTAATTTATGCAGTTAGAGACATTTAAAGCTTATACTGGTACATTCAGAGAGCTTGCTGTAAGCAGTAAAAGATTCTACACGCATATAGGGCTGCACCACATCACCAGCCTGGCATGTGTTGGGACATCTACCATGAACACATCCTTTGCAAAGAAATACAGATGATAAGTGAAAAGATCTGGAGAAAAGGCAACTGTGATGTGCATGGAGATCATTTTGCCATGGTTAGTGTTGTTATAGTGTTGCTGTGTAACCCCAGCTCACTCATATTTTACCAAAATTTATTTCAACATGTCTTGAAATCTTTCCTGTTTCAGCGCTCAGCATGCCCTGCTGAATCATAAAATGGTTAGGGTTGGAAGGGACTTTAAAGATGATGTAGTTCCAACCCCTTGCAGTGGGCAGGGTCACCTTCTGCTAGAACACATTGCTCAAAGCCCTGTCCAACCTGGCCTTCAACACTTCCAAGATGGGGCATCCACAGCTTCTCTGGACAATAAGGTCCAGTGCCTCACCAACCTCACAGTAAAGAATTTCTTCTGAATATATAATTTAAATCTAACCTCTCCCAGTTAAAAGCCATTGCCTTTTCTCCTGTCCATACCTACCCTTCTAAAAAGTCCCTTTCCAGCTTTCTTGTAGAATCCCTTTATGTACTAGAAGGCTCCATGAGGTCTCCCCAGACCCTTCCCTTCTCCAGGCGGAACAATTCTAACTCTCTCAGCCTCCCTTTGTATGAGAGGTGATTCAGCCTTCTGATCATCCTTTTGGCCCTACTCCAGCCATCCAGTGGTTGCTTCCACCATGGTAAGCACATGGTGCTTGCCTTGGCAGGTTGGTGGGAGTGTGATATAATCAATCTGCCAGGCCTCCCCATAGCTGTACTTCAGCCATTGTCCTCCATACCAAGCGGTTTTAACTGTTTAGCTTGCTTAATTGCAGCACATGTTTCACACTTGTGGATAACCTGGGAGGTAGTGTTCGTTGTTAAATCCACCCCTTGATCATGAGCCCGTCTGTATGTTTCTTCTCTACCCTGATGGCCTGAAGTGTCATTGGCCCACTGGGCCAAAAATACTTCACCTTTATGTTGCCAATCTAATTCTGTCTGAGCCACTTCAATTTTAGCAGCTTTATCCACTTGTTGGTTGTTCTGGTGTTCCTCAGTGGCCCCGACTCTTGGGTACATGTTTATTTACATGGCGTACTTTCACTAACAGGTTCTGCACCTGGGCAGCAGTATCTTGCCACAGTGCAGCAGCCCAGATGGGTTTACATCTGCGCTGCCAGTTGCTCTGCTTCCATTGCTGCAACCACCCCCACAGGGCATTTGCCACCATCCATGAGTCAGTACAGAGACAAAGTACTGACCACTTTTCTCCTTCAGCAATAACCAAGGCCAGCTGGATGGCTTTCACCTCTGCAAACTGACTCAGTTCACCCTCTCCTTCAACAGTTTCTGCAACTTGCTGTCAACTCCATACAGCTGCCTTCCATCTCCAATGCTTTCCCACAGTATGTCAGGACACATCAGTAAAGAAGGCATGCTGCTTTTTGCTTCCTGACAGTTTATTATATGGTGGGGTCTCTTCAGCGTGCATCACCTCCTCCTCTAGTGACTTTCCAAAATCTTTGCCATCTGGCAGATCTATGATGACTTCTAGAATTCCTGGATGACTGTGATTTCCCGTTTAATCACATTGTGCAGTTAGTGCAGCCTACTTACTCCATGTAGCATTGGTTGCATGATGTGTAGATGTGGTAGGCGAGGACCCTCCAGTGGTAGGAGAATGATGACAATCAATATGATCACGCATCAAGCTCGTTTATTGCATCTGAGGGCTTCACTTATACATCCCTAGGGTTCATTATGCACAATAGTCAAGATATGATTGGTCACATTCAAACGATTACCAACATACGACTGGCTAAGCATAATGTTACATTTGCCAAACCCCTCC
>JANRGW010012353.1:12362-32859 GCA_024733675.1 Psilopsiagon aymara | reverse complement strand
ACTAAGCCATAACTAAAAACATTGGTGTTATCAGTGCTGTTCCCAGGCTGAAAGTCAAAACCACAGCACTGCACCAACTACCGAGAAGGAGAAAAATGACTGCTACTGCTGAACCCAGGACAGAAGCTGAGTTCACAGAGTTGAAATAAGCAAGTTTGTAGTGATGATAACAGAGAGGTAATATGATATATGCTGCTTCTTGCACTGGGCCAAACTTTGCTTCTTGCAAAGGGCCAAACTGGTCACTGGACAAAGGGGTATAAGATGCTTATAAAATCTGTGAACTTCTGTCAATATCCCGACTTTACTTTCAGTGTTAGACTCTTGTGTCAGTATTTTAATATCTGAATATATATATTCCATGATCACTGTAAATAGGTCTCAAGTCACAAGGTATTTATAATGGGAAAGCTTATGAAGTCTTAAGATGGATTCAGAGTCATATTTCCTTCCTTATCTTCTTCTATTCTCTTTACCATGAGTGTTTTTTATGTTTTGGTTTGGTTTTTGGTTTTGGTTTTTTTTTTTTGGTTTGTTTTTTTTTTTTTTTTAAAATGTAGTACTGAGTTGATCAGAATCATAGAATGTTTTGGGTTGGAGGGGACCTTAAAGATCAGCTAGTATCAACTCCCCACATACTTAGTTCCATGCAACTTTTTTTGGTTTTGTCTTTTTAGAAAAAGCTTACAAATCAATTGCCCATCAACTTGGATGTCTGTTAGGTGGAAGAAGTAGCTGTCTAACCTTGGTGATATTTGAAACTGTCAAGCTGGAGAAAGGACTGGCTAATTTTTGTTACAGGTATCATGTTGCTGTTGGAGAGGGCAATTCTACATTATTGCAACTGAGGAAAAAATGTCATGTTATATTGTTATTTCTGCAGCACTCAATGTGTTTTTAAAGTTCTTGTTAAGAAATGAGTTTCAGTTCTGACAAGAATACTGTGTGATTTTAGAAAAGTTTCATGAAGTAATGGTAACATGGGTAATAGGGAAAGCAATGGTACAAGTTACTGCAGTAAGTTTATGTAGTTGGTTTAGTTATAGCACCTTGTAATTGTTCAGCTGATAAAAAGATGAACTTAAACTGGACTCAGCTAGCATCTAAACAATCAGATGGGTGTGTATTTAGAGAAATCTAGGTCAAGATTTTCAGAAATTAGAAAGTGAATAGTACCCATGTCTTCATGTAATCATTAAACTGTTTTTACTCTCTCAAAATTGCTGAGTTTTCTGTAGGTTACTTTTAAAATCAGTGGCTACTTCTGTAAACTCACTTCCTTCTAAAGATCAAGCTGTTTGTGCACACTGATCAAGTGTCCTACTGTATTGCAGAGTCAAGGGCAGCCTTATCTTTTATACTTCTAGAATAAGAGAATTAAAGTTGTTCTTTAGTTCTTTCCTTAATGAATGTTAAAGCATTTTACTACAAGTATTAAATAAACCTACCAACACATAAAATAGATAAAAAATAGTAGATCTATGCTAATGCTTATTAAACCACCGGTGATTTTCTAGTTACTGGATCACTTACCTTTGCTAATGAGATTTTTAGGAGATGAAAGCTTTGCCAAATTATCTGTGGGAAATTTTATTAGGTCAGCATAGGATTAACTGGATTTCAGGGCACACTGCCTCCCTGGACAGTAAATTCAGTGTGGACAGTGTTGCAAGAAGGGTTTTCATGTTCCTATGACTAGGAACAATGACCAGCCTTTCAGTTTCCATCTGCCTATTAAAAATGAAGTTATTTTTTCAAGGGACACTTCAGTGCTCTAGCTCACTTGCGCCATTCTTGCCCCAGACTGTCCAAATTCATTTGCCATGAGCTTCCAAGAATTGTTTGAGGCATCCTGTGCTTTTCAAACTCTGAATCGGGTTTTGCTTTACTTGATGCTATCACTACAATTCTAGTGCAGAATTGAACTGTTTGTAAGGGAATGAGCTTCATCAAGGTACCTTAGACTTGCATAGATTGTTTTACCAAACTTCTGGGAACTGTGCAAATTTGCTCTTCAGTGAGTCTAAATTTTTTTCAGCATACAGAGTATGTGGCAAAAAAAAAAAAAAAATTATTAACAGAGGTGGCATTATCCTAACTTAATTAATTAACTAATTATTAAAACTACAGCTGGCTCCTAGTTTGCTCTGAATGTAACTGAGCTAAAATAATGCAGCTGAATGTGTTAGTGGGTGGTGCAGAAAGAATCACCCTGAATAGATTGGAAACTTCAACCTTTGCAAATAAATGATGATTTCTGTAGCATGACAGCAGCAGCTCTGGTAGGTGGGTGCATGCTGTTAGGCTGAATTATCAAAGGAGGAGGGTCCCCAACTTTCTTTTTTTTTTTTTTTTTTTTTTAAACACAAACCAGAAAGAATTAGAGAGAGGCCTCCTAAGGTAAAGTGAGATAATACAGGTGAAGTAACCCCATGAGGTGAAAGTTCACATTTCGGGGTTTCGTTGTGATGTTTACTGATATAGAAATGTCTTGAATGTCCTACAGGTAAATTTCTTTAAACCTACAGAACCCTTATGTAAATATATTCATTCATCTTATTTAACCGTAGGACCAAAGACACAAACAATTTCTCCATTTGACTGGTAGTGTATTTTATTAATCTATGGCTTTGAGCAGCATTGTGTCTTCTGTCATTCTTCCCATCACTGTAAGATTTATCCAAAGCCTTTCCAGCAAATTTGCCTTGTAAAGAATTAAATGTGAGAGTGTTGTAGTTTTTACAGAACATTTTTGTTTATTTTTTGTGTGGGTGGTATAGGTTGTTGGGGGTTTATTTGTTTGGCTGTTTTTTTATACACTGAAGTTTCACAAACCTGGAAGAATGAGTAAGGGGAGAGAGCAAACAATTTTCAGAGAGCCAGATCAATTACATTTGTTTTCTCTGTATGATACCAAGAGTCTGTCTGATACTGGCTTTCAGATTTGCATTTGTAGATTAGGGCCAGTCAGATGATTTGGCTACAAAACTATTGTATGCCAATCCAATGTAAGATACAAAATCGGGATCTATTTTGAAAGTGCAGATGTTGCATTCTAGATAAGCATACATCAAGGCCTGAATGTGCTTGTTGAAGGAGCACATCTAAGAGAAAAATGGCTACCTCAACATTTCCTCCTGTATGCCAATGTTCATTCTTTAGCACATTATTTGCTAGAGGTAGAACTGAAAAAAGGAAACAAAACCAACCCCACAAACCATATGTATTATCCAGCGTGTTCTGTATCAAAAGAATTAGACCTCATAACAGCCTTCCATAATCAGAAGAGGGCCTACAGAGATGCTGGAGACCCTTCATGAGGGACTGTAGAAATAGGACAAGGGGTAATAAGTTTAAACTTAAACAGAGGATGTTCAACTTAGTTATAAGGAAGAAGTTCTTCACCGTAAGGGTGGTGAGACACTGGAACACGTTGCCCAAAGAAGTGGTAAATGCTCCATCCCTGCCAGTATTCAAGGCCAGATTGGATGGGAACTTGGGCACCACGGTCTGGTGTGAGGCATCCCTGCCCATGGCGGGTGATTGAAACCATATGACCTTAAGGTCCTTTCCAACCCAAACTGTTCCGTGATTCTGTAACTACTGCCATTTTCTGTGCATCTTGGCTCAGCCGATTGTGTTTAGTATTGTGTCCATCAATGAAAAGGGAATGCAGTCAAAAGCTGCTAGTACTAGATCAATCAATACAGCCTACAGTTGCATCATTTATCTCCTGTATTTACGGAATTCCTATATTTGTAGAAGCTCTGGAACTTTCACTGGCATTCAGAAGCTGATGTTGATGCTTACCATATCAAAACAGAAAAAAACCCCAGCATACTTTAACAGAGTGACTCTTGGCAGTGTTTACTGAAAGATTGGATATTTTTCTATGTATATGATATAGCATAAACCATACTAACATCTGAAGGCTGGGGATTCGCTGGCTGGGGAAGCAGTTCTGCTAAAAAGCAATGGCAGAGTCTTGCTAGACAGCAAACTGAATGCTAACCAGTAGTAGGCTGTGACAGCAAAGAAGGACATCAGTAAATTGGACTGTAATAATACAAGCACAGCCAGCAGCTCAAGGAAGGTGATTAGCGCCCTCTACTCAGCACTTATGGGGCCATATTTAGAAGACTGTTGAATGTTGAGCCTCCCACTGCAGGAAAGATAGCAATGAACTGAAATGAGTTCGGTGGAGGGCCACAAAGTTGTCTTAAGGGCTGCAGCACTTGCGTTTTCAGAGAGACTGCAGGAACCAGTCCTGTTCAGCCTGAACAGTGGGATTTGGGGAATCTAACAGACAACAGCTTCCAGTACCTGTGTGTGTGGGGGGGTTATTAAGAAGGTGAACCAGGCTCTTCACAGTAGTGGGAGGACAGCAGACAATAGGCCTAAGATAAAAGAAGCGATGTTGTGTCTGGATATGAGTTAAAATTTTTTCCATGCATGAACAATCAGGCAGTGGAGCTGGCTATCTGTTGAGGCTATACAGGCTTCATCCTTGGAGACTCTCAAGAACCAAGTGGATAAAGCCGTGAGCAGCTTGCTCTGACCTCATGACTGACCCTCCTTCAAGAAGGGAATTGATTCAATTAGAGATCTCAGGTCCCTAACTATATTGTACAAAAATGCTCAGTAAGTTTTAATGCAGGTGAAATTGTACAAGAGTTTGTCAGCTGGGTTTCAGTTCATCTGTATTTAAGAGATTGGGGCATTGGCCCAGGGGATGATCAAAGCTGATAAAGTGTCACTGTCCTCAGATCTAGGGTTTGTGCATTTCTGAAAAATAACCAAGATAAGATATGGAAGTCTTAACTCCTAACATTTAATTGAGGATTATAGAAGACTTGTCTTCAGTTCCACCAGAATGTGCTTGGTGGCAGTATTATGCATTCTGTGTGTGCTTTTTGAGTATTTTTCTTTTAAATAAGTTTCCTGAAAGTTTATTTAATGCAGCCAAGTGGCACACATTTTGGCTGCAATACATATTCTTCTAAAACTCTCTGCCAAAAGATTATATTGTGTTTTTTATTTTAGAATGATAATTTGTGCTCTGTTTCAAAAGAAATATAGCATCCTTGGGAAAATATAGTTCTGATCAAAGGAAATATTTGGCCCAGTGACACTGAAGTTAAAAAGGGAGTGAATCAGAATTTGAATAAAAATGTTTGTGTTTCTATCTCTACCACATAGATCTTATGCTTTATTTCACAGATACTGCTCATTTTGCAGCTACACAATGAATCAGTTGATATTATACATATTTTTGCTATCTTACATCACTAATAAATTCTTTCCTCTTCTGCACAAAAAAAGATGTGTAGAGACAATTTTTTTAGCTTCATTAATGTTCAAACTGCCTAGTATTATGAGGAAATCACTAAACCATTGGAATTTAATCCCAAACAGCCTAACAATTTTTTCTTCAGGACTGGGAGAAAAGTAGTTTTATTGCATGTTTGGTCATTGGCAAAATTATTTTAAAATTCTAATGACTGAGGTTTTTTATTGAAACTCATAATTACTAAAAATTGTTCTGGAAATGGACATATAATAACTTTGAAAAGAACACCTAAAATGCATCTTGTTGTTGCAACCCACACTTTCTTCAGATTGCATCAAATTTTAGTGTTGTGGGAGACACATTATTTATCCTGACTCCTTAAGTATATGGTGTAAAGGAAGCAGGCCAGCTTCTGCTCTCAGTTGTACCATGGCAAAATAGGAGTGTGAAAGCAGATGTGATTAGCAGGGCTCACATGGATTTTGGTAGAGTTGCATTTCAATCTTTCCATCTTTTTCAGTCATCTTAGATCAGAGCACGGTTTATGGAGTGTTTAGCAAAGAGCTATCAGCTCAGTGCTGTTTGCAAGTGTTTCATAACTTCCATTATTTTTATTATATATTAAGTTGTAATCAGTCTTCCTCTTACTGATTTTGGTTTAGAGTTCAGTGTTTCCATTAGTCTCTCCTAGGGTAGACATTGAACTGTGCTAACTTGTTCCGAAGAGCCATAGGCTAAGTTCAAGTAAGTTAAGCACTACCACAGTTATTTCATAAACTTCTTCCACTGTGTGGCCATCTTCCCCACCCCCTCCCTTTTTTTATTTTTTAGCAAAGTACTTTTAAAGTTAGTACTTTTAAGTACTGACAGAGCAGTCAGCTCTGGAAACAAGTCCTTTGAGTTCACATTATCATGATGGTTAAGAAGAAATTTGAGCACTCTGTCCAGCTTGTGTCTCTGATCTTTCATAGAAAACCACTGAAAACATTACTACTGGGCAGCAGCTAGATCAAAAGAAGTTCTGGTATGGATGAAAAGATTTAGTGACATTGATGGTGAAGAGATATAACACTTGAGTAAATTTCAGTAGGGTATTTTTTTTTTTTTTGAAAGAATTAGATTATCATTAAAAATTTGTTACCCCCAATTTCACAAGGCGGAGAAAAGGAATACAAAATGAGCACTTCATGACACATCAGCGTTTCTGTACGCAATCCCAAATTTATATTTGATCTTTCTTTCCCCATGGTGTTTCATCTGGAAGGAGCTCTTTTCCTGTGAATATTCAAAACATTACCTTGAAAGAATTAATATAAAATAATTTTTGTGTATTATATTCTGGAAAAAGGCTTTTTCCTAACTGTAGAAATTCAGTTAAGATAACTCTTTGAAGTTTATAGTAATTTCTTTGGTTTTATTAACTTATCTCATTTGGAGTACTGGATACCCAGGGTGTGCCCCTGCTCATGCTAAAACTGGAGGAGTTAGATCAATGTTGACTTTTTTTCCCCTTTAATCCTCTCCAAAATTTCAAAACGTTAGGTAGCCTTCATTAATGTGCTGTAACACATTCCATAATGCTAGACAAGCCTGTGACAGGAGAGTAAGTTCACCACTTAACTAAGACTTTTGCATTTAAGATGATAATGGTAAGTTAATTTTTTTTTCCCCCACTTGTGTTTGTCTCTTAGACATATTTCAGTAAGAACCCACTATCCAATCTGCAGAAAAGATTTTGCCTCTTTTCTTGTCTCTGATCCCGCTTTGGTCTAGATATTAAGAGTAGCTTTGACAGAGGAAAACAATATTGCATGTGATTAATCAGAGAATTCTTCTAGTGCAAACCAATAAACCGATTATATCAGTTTCAGGGAGATGGGGCATCCAGAACTGTTCGATCTTTGTAATAGCAGTGTGGTTCCACTGCTGGAGATGGAAAGTAGTACATCTACTACAGACCCTACATTCTCTGATGGCAGATGTGTAAACTTATGCTGTAAATCACTATCTAACCATGTGGTTTTCTTGCTCTAGAATACTTTTGGACTGTTTATCAAATTCCTTATAGTCCCATTTCCATGTTGTGGAATTCAGTGTTATAAATTTTTAAAATTATGGAGAACTTGACATTGTTTTATTTCTGTGAGTGCTCAGTTGAGGGCTGTTTATTTTAGCAGAAGAGCTCTTCTAGCTAGTATCTGTCTTTCATACAGTTGCAACATGAACAGGCAGTCTGTACTACTGAAGCTACTACTTTCAGCATAGCATGATATGTGAAAGCCTTTCTGTTCCATCCAAATACAAAGGCACTTCGTATCTTAAAGCATTTATTTCTGTTTATGGTTGACTGGATAGAGTGTACAAGTTTTATTTTTCTCAAACAGTTCAATGTTTGTATATTATTGTCAACATTCGAATAAGTGCTAAGCCAAAATCATTTTCTCCCACAGACCTCAAATGAAGTTTATGTGAATAAAAGCAGCTTTTTATTTGTTTGGTTTCAGTTGGCTTGTTTTGTGTATGTTGTGTTTTATTTTGTTTTTCTAAATGAATGGAGTCAGCTCTGTATAGCTTCACTAAGCTTCTTGGTGGCAATTCAGGAGCAGTTCTTCCAGTGATCTTTAGAAACGAACCATCAGATACACACAGCTGAGTATGGAAGGAAGTGGACTGTTTGGCAAGTCAGCTGCTGTTTGGCAGCTTCTATCTGCATATTCTTACCATGCAGCAGAGGTGAGATAGCTGAAGAGACCATCAATCAGGGAAGAAGATTTCAGTGTAAAATACTGACAAACTTGTTATCCTACATTTGTTGTCTATGCTATTGTTTATAATAATTTTTTCTGATATGCCTTATATGGAAATTTCAGGAGAACTTCTGAGGTAAGTCCTTGTTCATTTTTTTGGGTTGGATAATCAGCTGAAGTAGGAGATACTTATTTATAACATGTGATTCAGGAACAATGGGAATATCTTTCTCACAGGATTCTCTCTACTTTTCTGGTGGTGGAAGAAATACCATTATTGCAGCTTTTATGATGCCTGGGTTTGGGTGAGCAGGACATTGTCAAATGTACTTAGTTAATGTTTTGGAACCATCTCTGGTTTTCTTCATGATTTTTCTGTAAGAACATTCCCATATTAATTTGTTTGCTTAGTTTGCAGTTCTTGCCCTCAAACTTTTTTCCTGTGCCCAGCAAAAACATTTTAATTTTTCATCCCTCTATACTGCAGGCGGTCAATTAGTACAGTAACAACAATCACCACTGTGTGTTAGCACTTAGCAAAATGTGATTTTATTTAATGTGTTCAGGTCAAGGCCTCACGCAGGATGAGGACCAGTTTCCACCAGACCTTTCCAGCCATCTCTCTGTAGGCCAGTTTTATGATTCTGGAACAGCAAATTTCAGGCTTAAGTTCATGAGAGCTAGAAAAGAAGTGGACTTGATCAAAGCTTCTGCCTATGAAATAATCTACAAAGAGAGACAAGACGGATCCGGCATAAGACTGCACTCCAGAAATTTGCTGATCCTATTATTTTTGTCATAACTCTTTTTAAAAGTTCATAGCTTTCCAGGATGACAACTTAAGAATTCAAATATGGCTGTACCTCAGAGATGGCTGATTTTTTTTATCGTTGTTTGTTTTCATTTTAGAGATCACCTTGTGCTCTTTTCTTTTTTTCGTAAATGGATCTGAGCCTGTTGCCAAATGTTTTGTAAACTTTGCTAACAACTTTATGTCCCTCTCACATTTAAGCCTCCCCCAAAACCCTAAACAAACAAAAAAATCCCGTACAAGATCAACCAAACAAAACAACTCCACAAAAAACCCTCAACAAATAACAAACTGGGAAAAGGGCAAATCTTGAGGAGGCATTCAGCAGTACAGATATATCCTCTGCAAGAAAAACTGATCCAGTCAGAATTACTGTATAATAGATTCTGTAGTAACTCTGTCAAAAAAACATCAGTATATCTGTATAATGCTTCTTGTCAGTCAAACCAAAAGTCCTCATGTGCAAATCTGAACCCATGTTACTTCAGCAAATTTTTTTCAGAATTGTGAGAAGCAGGAAAAGCAGGAAATAAAGCAGGAGATAGGAAGCTCCTCAAGGGATTTCTTTCTTTTCCGTTTTATTTTCTTTTGTTTCCCTTGTCTGACTGAACTTTAGGTCTTCAGGAGGCAGAACAGTGTATCCCAAGTGTGACTGACTGGTGTTGGTACTTCCAGCATATGTATTTACTTAAAATTTACTCTCATTTACTTAAAAATGAGAGTTAGGAAGCAGACACCATCTGTAGATTGGTTAGTGAGTAAACTGGGAATGCAGTTGCATTTAAGCCTGCCATTTTTAAACTTACACACTGTGCATGGTGGCTACAGGAGGATCAAGGGCATTTACTGAGCATGGACATTTTAATTGCTCAGTGTTCCCAAATAACATTTCATGGCATAATGTTTTCCACATTCCTAAAGACAGTTGAGAGTAAATTATAATATGTATGAGGAAAGAATCTTTGACTTTTTTTATTAGAACAAATATGAGGGTCTGAGTATTGTTTCCATCTAAATATTTTATTTAACATTGGGGAAACTGTGTATTTTTACATATGCATATAAATATGTAGCTGCCCTATACTATGTTGATGCAGAATGGCTTAATAGTGAATCATTAGAAAGGTGTCTTATAATTTTCCTCCCTCAGTATTAAACACCCTGCTATTCTTTAGGTGGAGCATTTGAATTCTTGCTCAACAGCTTTCAATGAAACTGGCATTAACTAATATGGTCACAGTAGAGAAACGGGTTCAGTGCATTTCCTTTTGATCAATTTTTCATTAACTTCCATTCAGTTGGTACTTAACAATACAGGTTGAATAAAGTAAAAGCAAAGATTATGGCTATTCAGAGAAAGAAAATCCTTGTCTTTAAACTGAAAAGACCAATTCTGTCTTTCACCATCTGAATATTTGGGGTATCACCTCTCTGTTCACAAAACACACAGTACTTTTACAACATGACAATTTCTGCAAAAAGGTGTCCTCCTAAATATACATATATTCATATTCTCCACAGTGTTGACAAGGGCCTGCTCCTGTAAATATATGCACTAGTAGCAAAGAATTCAGAATACAGCAAGAAGAATGCTCAGAAATCAGTGGCTTCTTTCCTGCAAGGGAATGTAGGAGAGCTGGGGCTGTTTAGTTGAGAGAGAAAATTTAGGGGGAACATTAGCAGCCTTCAGAAGTTTGTAAAAGAGCATTGCAAAGAGGAAGAGGCAAACAAAAAGTAAAAATTTGGATCAGCATAGAGCAGAGTTTGCTATCACATAATTTTTTTGTTGGTAGAAAGATCTCAGCTCACCTGTTTGTTTACATTGCGCTTTTGTACAGCCAGCTATAAAGACTTCTGTGTTGTACTGGGAGTTATACAGACAGTGTGAGAAGCAGTATCAAACACTTTAAACAACTGATTGCTTGCTTTGAATAGCAAGTACTAAAGGCCATTGTGATTATGAAAAATCTGTGTGCAGTCCCTAAAGTGGAATATGCTCACATAAAAAGTTAATTAAACAATTTTGAATATTGAAAGTCTGCTCATTGATTGGTTCTGAACTAAAAGGGGCTAAATTATTCCTATGAACTGTCCAGTCACAAGCAGTAGTCTTTTTCACTTGTAAGTAATTCACGATTACTGTTTTCAGGTTTTCCCATGTATTCAATCCTTTTGTTTCAGATTATTTCCTCTGCTAGTACAAGCTTGCATTGATTTTGTTAAGAATTATATGGTTATTTTCTGCTGATGTTTCCAGTATCCCATGTCTAGGTATTTCTTGCTCCTTGTTGGTAAAGCTGTTAATTAAGAGATTTGTATTGCTTGGAAAAAGAAAAAATACACTGAAGATCTTTTCAAAATTATATCTTAAGATATTTCAGAAACATTGGCAAATTTGCAGTTTCTATTACTCTCTTCCTGCCTTTCAGGTTTCTCCCTCTTCCTGAAACAATTTCATTCCCTCCCCCAAGTCTGATTAATAGTGCTAGTAAATTAATAGACTAGATGTTATGAGAGAAAATGACTAGACTTCTAGATAACAAGTTTGACTAATGGTGACACATGTTTTTAATGAGAGAAGAAAGCAGGCTTGTTGTATGCATCTTATGTCTTAACTAATGTGAAGATTCCCGATAGATGAGCGGGATACTGCAAAACTAGGGTTTTCATATCTGACATTAATAACCGGATTGTAAGGAATCCAGGTGTAAAATGGGATTTCAGGATCAGCATCAGGAAAAAAAAGTATCACTGTGTATATTTCTGAAACAGCATTTGGCACCCTCTCATTTTGTAGAATAAGGTAAATGATCAACTGCCACGGATCAGAATTACTGTATGTAATATGGCTGCTTGTAGAGATCTCTCAGCAGAGCAATGTAAGTTAGCCTTTTGTTTTGTTTAACTGAACTGTCTGATGGTTTCTGTTGCTTGCCCAGTAGCAAGGTAATTAGACATTAGAAAGGGAAGCATTTTTGAGAAAGTAAAACTTGTCACACCTCTAAATGTATGTCATAAATTTAGACATAACTCTGGAGTATACATCTAAATCCATGATCAAACTTGGGGCATTTGGAAGTATATTTGAAGTTTCAATTGTATCTGCATTCAGTTTTCTATTGACCTGTAACATTATTCAACGTTTTATTATGGGAAGGTGGTATGTACTCACAAGAAAATGGCTAACGAATGAAATTAGTATAAATGCAGTTAAATAAGCAATGAAGAATCATTGAGAAGAGAGATTTGGGCCATGTGTTTTCTGGTTTCTCACCGTGGTAGTGGGGCAGGAGTAGTGTTCCGTGCTGCAAGGGCTCAGAGGAATCACCATGCGCTGAGGAAGACATGCAGGCTATACAGAGAGGACTACATGTCAGGTTCTGTAAGACTGAACCAGTTCCACAGGACCCAGAAGGTGCCTCTGTGAAGGGAATAAAGGAAGTCTTTGCAGGACCATCAACGGGCTAAGCACGTCTTGACCTTCTTACTGACCATGTGATGGAGACTGAGATTTCTAGATAGTTAAAAAGGCTGGAAAGGCAGTTTAACAATTCTTTAGCATAACTTTAATAATTCTTTCCAGAGCAGAAGAATTTTTTGTACAATATATGGGGAGAGGAAAATGGGGAATATACAAACATACAGAAATGGAAGCAATGCTAAGTCTAGAATCTGTAGTTAAGACAGAATTGAACGAAAGTTAGGGAAAAGGCTGTTAATTCCAATTGTCTGTCCATGTATTTGTTTTTTTCCTTTGTTCTTTCTGTCATCTTCCCTCATTATCTCTCTTCCCCTCCCATTGCCCCTGCTATCGTTTTCTGTCTGACTCACATCCTGAAGTTACTTTGTGCTACTTGAGAACACAAAATGTTGCATTTGCCATTAGACGTAACCTACTTTCAAATATTTGAAGAATGATCCCTTGCCACTGACTGCAGTGAATATTCAGAAGGTTTTGTTGGTTTGTTGTTTTTTTTGGGGGAGGGGTAGGTTGTATTTTTTATTTCACTGTGTTTCAATTATTTTTTCACAACAGTGGAGTAAAATCTGAACTAATTTACCAAAATGTCTGAAATAGTGATTAAATGGGGGAAAAGAGGGAGAAAAACGTCTTTAAAAAGTACTGTGGAGATGTGGACCAGATGTGCTGGTAAAACCCCAGGTGTACAAGGGGCCTTTAATTGCTGTGGAGCCCCCAAATATTGTAGTGGCATACCTGCTCAGCCTGTCAATGCGCAGAACATCTGGGATCAGGGGGCTTGCTCGCTCTGGTTTGTTGATTCTTTTTTTTTGTGTGTGTGTGTGTGTGTGTGCACTCAGTGCTTGCTGATCAGTATCTGATTATTTTTGTCCAACTGTTTTCAAGACGTAAACTACACAATCAGATGAGGTTGGGTTTTGAGTTTTTTATTCTTGTTTGTAACTGATCCCAAATATGTCTTTTTCCATATGGCTGTCTTCCTACACCTTGCCTTCGTAACTTTGTCATACATTTCTGTGCTATACACAGTCTTCCTACCTGATTAGCCATTTTTACACTTTCTTGAAAATCAAGTTCTGTTTAACCTGTTAGAGACTTGAGTCTAGTTCTGTAATGTCACTTGTTGCTTGGAGGTCCACTTAGTCTCCCAAGTAAAAAGATCTGTAAGAAAGCATTTCTACAATTCTGTCTGGCAAAAATTTATCAGTTTTCTCCAGAGATTTTCTAGCACATCACGCATGTATTCCTGAAGCAGATTTTGGTTTCCCAAATGCTTTCAACATTTCCTGATTATTGTCAGAGCCACCCAAAGAATTTGAATTTGAACAACTATGCCTCATAGTTCTTGTGTGGAAGACACAATGAAGAGCAGTTATAACGTCCCTGTAGAAGTCACATCTTTATAAACTGCTACTATACCCTCTCTTAGCTGTCTTTTATTTCTATACAAATTCTGGCCTGTGCCACATGTTCTGACTTCAACCTGAAGTTGATGTCTGCACATAGTGATGTATATAGAGGTCTGATTAAGGTAGGGTACTAGCTGACAAAACAAGCACTGACTGTGATTTTGTGTGTTACTGGAAAGGCTCGTAGAGGAAAACATTCTGTACAGGACAGTCATTCTTGACCATCAGGTAGTCAGAAAGACTAGTACACTGGAAAATGTATTATAACAACAAATATACACAAAAATCACACATGCAGTTAGTGTAAGAAAAGCCCTGGCTTAGAAATGTGTTTATGGAATTGTTACAGTAATGAAAATGTCACTGAAAATATAGTTAAACCAATGTGCATTCAAGAGAGAGGAAATTACTTGGGCTTTTGTCTGTTTGGAGCATTTGCAGGGCTGCTATGCACCTAGATATGGATGCTCACTGGTGAATCTGAACCACAAAATTCAGCAGGTAAGGGAATGATATTTAGGGGCAAAATAGTATTGTTAGTAAGGGGGATGATGTAATATTGTGGCACAGTTATAAAATAAACAATGCTTTTCACTTCTCTGAGTTTACCCTGGCTTCTAACTGAGCCTTTTGGGGCAGAATCATGTATCCCAGTTGCTAGGGTACTGGGGATAACAGGGTAGCCTTTCCCTGCTTGTTTCCCTGCTTGTTTTCCAGTTTGGCACCTGTGAGCCCTTTCATTGTGGGATTGTAGGCCTGTAGCTAGGGGATCACCTCAGGGGACTTTGTTTTATGCTTTTGACATGTGTTGGAGAAAGGGTAGAAGGAGTAAGATGATCATCTTGTCTGTCTTGTACCTTCAGCTTTCCTTGCTTGCACTGTAAATCTCTTTCATGTCAGAGGTTATGATGTTGGACGTGCTCTTCCTGTCTATTTAAACCTCTGAAAGCCTGATCCCCTCATCTAAGCTGAGTTGCAGTTTCCTAGCCCCAGTACAACAAATAGCTGCAAATGGATAGGAGGGAGAAGATGACTTTTTCCTTGTGTCTGAATGCCAGAGGTGCCACCAAGAGAAGGTATCAAGCTGATCCTTCTTGCAGAAAGACTTACTAGCCAGTCTGAGTCTTTTAAGTAAGAAATACAAATATTCTGTGCTTTTTTGCCTTGTTAGTCTGAAATAGCCTACAAAGGAAGATTTTCCAGGCACAGTGAGAAAAACCTAGAGAGGATTGAGTGGCACTTAAACTTTTAGATGGTTCTTGAAAGCTGGTATCTTGCACAGTCAATTTGAATTACTGTAGCTGAAACTCTGTGCTATGTGTGCTAGAGGCAAAGATGTGATATAAGACCTGTATGTTTAGTCTGAGGAATTGCAAATACTTTTTGGGGACATGTGATTCCTCTCATTCCCCCCCCCCCTTTTTTTTTTTAATGGGTTGAACAGATTGTCGAGCTTCTTTCTTTTGTGTGAGAGAACTGCAGGACAGTGATGGCCGTGGAAGAGGTCTTTCTCTGGATACGTTCTGTCATCTTGATAGCTGGCTATTAATGCAGGCTGTTCCCATGCATAGCAAACTTCTGTGAGTGAAAACACCTGTGATGTTTATACCAAATACAGGAGTGATATGGTAGGTGGTAAGCTCTCTGTGATAAAGAAGTTGCTGTCTGGATTGTTTGGTGGCTATCTCCAAAAAATGTGCTTTGTCTTATGAAAGAAAACCCTAATATAATAAACCCCATAATTATTAGAGTTTGTCTTCCAACCCGTATTTTGAAGATATGCTTGTGTGCAAGGGGGAGGAAAAGCAATCTTTCCTCTGAAGTGACAAATGACAACACCTCTTCTTTTTTTCAGTTCAGTTTCCCAGGGATGTCTTGTCCATGTGGCCTCACACTTTCCCAAAATAATTTCCTCTGGCTACAGACCAAACATGAGAACTTCAGGCAAAAAAATGGTTCTTTAAAAAAAAAGGGTGAAAGGGTATCTGTTGAGAGAGGGAAAAGATTTTCAGGTTTATTGTGGTAAAAATGGAATGATATATAATAATGTTTATTTAGCACTTAGGGTTAATAATTATGTGTTCAAACCAATTCTGATTTTTGTATGGCTCCTGTAGATTTTCTTCTGTCTAGCTGTGTGTATGCATAGTGTATGTAGGGAATGTGAGATAGAAAGTCCTCAGAATTATGTCAGACTTCTTCCCAACCAAATTTTGGCAGTGGTCTGTCCCCTCACCATTCTCAGGGCTCCTTCCCAAGGTCTCTAGTGGAAGGAAGTGGCACTGTTCAGGGCTTGCTGGCCTCATTGCTCTATACTCACATGGGAACAGCAGCTGGTTGAGTAAACGGCACAATTTAATTCCAGTGTTTTGATCGTTACTTTGGCTGTCTGTCAAAACCATCAAATTGAAAGACCTCAGTGGGTATAGGGTGCAGCAGTTGCTTATTCCAGAAGCTTCCACAATAGCTAGATCCTCAGAATAGACATGTGCCAGTGCAAAGGTGAGATTTACATTTTTGATTTTTATTTTACAATAATGCCTAGATTCCTGAAGCTAGATCAAGTCCTCTTCATTCTTTGCCTTGTACAAAAAAAGTAATATGAAATCAAGCTATCCCCAGGGAAGTTTAAATTCTTGACCAATTTAGTAATCTAAATATCTTAAGTGCACAGCAGTCGCAATACTTTAGAGATTTGCTACAGAATGCAATAAAACACCTACCTCTCAGCCACTATTTTTGTGCATCTGGGGAAGGGTGAGGGGAAAGATCTTTTTGACAGAAAATGTAACTTCCTGCTAGCTACGGACTGAAATAAGGTGACAGCACTTAGAGATTTCTCTTAACAGAATACTGGTTGGTGATGAAGTTGCTATGGGCTGGACTGGCCTATGTGTAGTCCCTGCATACCACCGATGTTAACCTTAGAAACAGGATCAAAACTATCTTTTCAACTAGTTGCTGCATCTCATGTGGAAGCTTTGCTTTTGAAAAATCAAGGGAGATCAGTGGATGCAAAGTTTCTTTGCTTGGGTTCTATTTGCCGTTTAGGGTTAAATTTCCTATGACCTGTAGCTTTGCAGGAATGGCATCTGTAGCTGTCTCTCACTTGCCCAGGGAAAGATAGACAAGCTCTGCTGTCTGCCAGAACATGCTATTTTGAGAAACTGCAAGAGTAAACATTCAGCAGCAGCATTACAGTGTCAGGCTGTTGCATGTGTAAAGTGTAAAACATGGGAATTACTAATGTGACCCCTGTACTTACAGTAGTTTTCTCCATATGTAAGCAATCAGTAGACTCAATTAATGATAGTAAGAATGGGGTAGAGAGGATTGACACCTGATGGCAAAGGAAGTTCCATTATCTAAGAAGGGTATGCACATACATTGTGGCTTACAGTAATTTATTCCAGGTCTAAATGAGTATTCCATTAAAATGTGTAACTTGCGTGTCTGAGCTCCTGCCAACAAAATTTATTACAAATCACTCATTTGCTGATAGATACATGCTGCTTTCCACTTATAATTCCCACAGATGTTATCTTTAGATGCAGCAGTGTCCTAATTTGGGCATAAATGCATTTTCCCTTTTTAACAAAGAAGTTAAAATGTTAAGCCAGATGTAGGGTTTTTCTTTTGCTTTGCCTGGGCCAGCCATATGATGTTGGTAACTTGCAAGATGCATCAAACCCTCACAACACAGGGAAGGCAAGTGATGCTAGTGGGATTAATTTCTAAGGTTTTGTTGCTTTTTTTTTTTAAGGTAATAAAGTGGATGAGAGCCTGTCACTTACCTGAAAACTGATTACAAACTGAAGCAGACATGATGATGTATGTCACAGATCTGAGTATCTTTCCTGGGGAGGTTTCAGCAGTTGTAAGGTATCACAATGGCATTATGCTAACAGGAGAACCTGCCCCAGTTGAAAGCAGCAGTAGGGCACAGCGGGTTCTGCCAGGAAAGAAACAGACACTGGAAGAATTGCTCTCTCTATGTATTCCCCTGTTTGTGCAACAGCAGCTTCAGGAAGGGTAAGCACTGCAGCTCATGCAGTCACTGCTATCTCTGGTGGGCTAATTTTGGTGGGTGTTGTAATGCAGGCATTTGTTCTTTTGGAACTAGAAGGAGATACAATTAAATGATGTATTTTGAATGTGTTATTCAAACATCTTCAAATAAATAAGTGATTGTTCAGAGTTGCTTTTCCAAAAACAACTTGCTTGCTTTAAAACTTTCCTGTGGCTTTTACTCATTTGTTTGGTTTTTTGAACGCCTGCATCCTCCCCCAGACCGCTCAGGTTTCATAATTACTCTGTGGCCTAGTAGGAAAATCATTCTAGGTGGAATTCCCCTAAAATACCATTTTTCCTAGACCCCAGTGAAAGTCAGTGAGGTTCGTGCTCCAAACTCAGTTAATTTCCTTTCAAAATCACACCTAATGAAAACAAATTATCACCTAGGTTTTACTGGGTAACATTTACAGAGCCTGTGCATAAATTGTCTCTTTAATGCAGGGGGAGGGCAAAATGTTTTTAGAGATCTAGCTTGAAGTAGGAGTCATGGCAGTTACAGCGAAAGTAATTGGTACTTTTCACTTTCATACCTGCTGAATGAATGAAGCTGAAGATAAAGCAATGGTGTGTATTCATCTAATTGCTGGTAGCCATGGAGAGAAACAGCAGCTAATTGAAGTAACAACAAAAAAAAGTAATGCACATGAGTCTTTTTTTTACACAAAACAGTTTTGTCCAAGAAAGTAGAAGGCATATGGTAACAATGAGTATAACTACATTTCATTTTTACTGTGAGGTAGCTACAGTTACAAAATACTGTGCAATTAACTGCTTGATTCCAATATTAGAACTGCAGCAGGGCACGGTGGGAATATAGTTTCTTTAAACTCCTAAATGACACGCAAGAATCTAATTCTTGCTGTCTTTCAAAATTTCTCCTTCAGTGTATGCTTTCTCTGGTAGCAGAGGCTTTAAAATCTGCCAAAGACATCTAACTTCTCTGACAGCTTTCCACTTCTCAGTCTGGTGCTGCAGACCCAAAGTGCCTATTCAAACCCTGGGTGTGATGCAAGAAAGCAAATATTTGCCCCATTAACATTGAAGCTTGGAGAAGCAAGTGACTTGCCAGGTTATAGAGTGGAATCTTTTCATCTCAGCACTTTTAAATGGCTTTTGGATCCAAATGTTGACACTTTGATACTGTGTGTCTGCAGAAAGGAGTAAGTGAAATTGAAACGGAACTGGACAAACATCTTGATCAGAACTTTGCTTACAAAAACTGAGAAAGAAAACATTTCATGGATACATGCAAGAATAGGTTTTCTAGTAAAAATAAATACTGAAGGAAAAGTGACGTAAAAATGGTAGCCTCCTACTTCTTAAGTTTTGTAGATTGAACATTTTAAAGCAAAGCATTTCAGATAGAAAAAAATCCAACTAAAATATTTGCAAATATGTTTTCAAAATCACTGTCATTCAAAAATCTCCTTTCTTTAGACAAAACCAAAACAAAACCCAACACATCATCCTTTTTGATTTGCTAAAAACTGAAGACATACATTCTTTTAGATTGTCATCTTTAACTTTTGCAATTACCAGCCGCTGCAAAAGATATCTGTACAGCTTTGATGAGCAGTTCTTAGATCAGAATGGGAGCTCACTGATACAATGATCTCTGTTTAAGGTTACCAGCTCTGTGACAGACTGTGCTTTTATTACTGCAGTGATGACTCCTATAGTTGCTGGCTCTAGCTTGGCTGTTCATCTGTCTGTCTGAAGTTGAAGCTAATATGGTGGTTAGATTATAAATGGGAAAGGAAATAAAATAAGATTTTGTGGAGGAAGGGTTTGGTTGGCTTTTCTTTTTTTCATGTGTGTATTTTCTTTTTATTTTTTTTTTTTTTAGGGAAGCAGATGGCTATTGAAAGATTCCCACAAAGCCATGTGTTCTTTGAATTTTATGTGAGCCCTGTTTTAACAGCTTAAGTGGAATATGGGTTTTACTGGTTGTTTTGCATAGAAGTCTGCTTTACGCTACATTAATGATTTCATTGCGTGCAGTACTCAGCTGTTTCTGGTAACTGACATTAAGAAAATTATCCAACCAACAAATATTTTAAGTTTAAATGTGAAAGGAAATGGAAAGCCTGTCGTTCTCATGTTGAAACATAGTTTCTTCATTTTTTTCCCCTTGACAGTGTTTGATTGCATCCTTCAAAATTTCTGTCAGTATTTAATTTCCTTTTTGCTTTACCCTGTGCCTTCAAAAATAAAGGGAGCAAAGTGACTTTAAAACAGGCAAGGCAACTAATTGAAAAAAAAAAAAAGGACGGGGTGCCAAACCAAACCCCTGAGTTGAAATGCACCTACACAATGAGTTTTAAGGGAGTCCAGTTGTCCATAACCCAACATCAAATATCTGGGCTCACAATTACATGTGAAGTTTTAATAGGGTAAATGGATTGATTGAAAATACTTTTTTGAAGAGGTTATGAGAGGACTTATCCAGTAAGTGTGGCCAAGATTTAAGCCATTATTTCAGATGTGAAGCATTTGGTAACAAGATACTCTTTTCATGTAAAAGGAAGCCCTAGTTCATTATTTTTGGTCTAAGAATGATTTGATTCTTTGTTGAAATACTACTCAGTCTACCAGCAAACAAAAACTATATAAAAAGAATGAAAACACCTTTTTTTCTTTAATCAAAGAACACCCCAAAGGAAGGAAATTGATAACATTATTTTA
>JANRGW010012353.1:2048-12299 GCA_024733675.1 Psilopsiagon aymara | reverse complement strand
ATGCAAAATCAGCCTTTTTGTTTCTGAGTAGCAACAGGCACAGCTGGCCCAAGTGACTGTAAATCTTAGTGGCATTGTTTATTATTGCAGTGCAGCAGAATTTCCACTGGATAGGTATGCTAAACTGATGCTACTTTAATGCAGAGATGTATATAGAAATAGATAGACCCACTCAGAGACTAAATTTGACTGTACAGCCAAGCTTTTCAATCAGAGCTTAATCACTTATCTGAACATCAAGCCCTTCCTTCTCCCTTCTACATGCCTTTAATCACCTTTTCATGCTAGAAAGCAGTTTGTTGTTCTTTCCTTTTTTCTCTCTTCCTTCCCATAGTACAATTAGTACAGACTCTTGATTCTTCTTGCCTATTGTGGTACTGGGAACTCCCTTCCTTGGCCAGCTCTTTTGGGAAGAGAATTATTTCTTTGCTGGGCTGTGGTGCTTGCTTCAGGGTATCATGGAAGTTCATGAGTATTCTTTGTCTTCCCAGAGATTCAATTTTGTTCTGCTGGGTATGGAGGATTTGGTTACAGTAAGAGCCATGCCACTGGGAAAGCAAGCAGACCTCAGAGGACATTTTTAAAAGTAGGAGCACCTTTGGAACAGTAAAACATAGGGTGGTCATAGAACAGGATAAAAGAAGGGAGTCAGAGAGATCCATGACTAATGCAGCAGTAGGCCAGGCAGATCTAAATCTTAGGGCAGATTTCAACTATGCCGTGCACTGGCTTAACTCTGATCCCGCTGATGCCAGACTTTTAAGGAGTGGGAGAAGGGTTAAGCTACTATTGAGCATTTTTATACCACTCTGCCTTTCAGTCCAGTTCCGATCAAGTGCTGGAGTGTATTCAGTGTACCCACAAATAGCATCTAGAAGTATCTTGCTGCTACTGCTGACAATAAATTTATGGACTAACATATACTTCCTGTGTCCTGTGTGTGCCAAGTTTGTGTATGTCTGCATTCAAACACAGATGAAAAATTAAATTTGTTTGGCTTGAGCACTTTTCACTGACAGCATAACTGATTCCTCTTGAGTTCCTGGATAAGCTGTAGCTGAAACTATTTGTTCTGCTTTTACTGCCCGGTGCCTCAAAGCTGGGGTTAGAGCTGGCTTGCTTTAAATCAAAGCTGTGCTGAGACAAACCGACAGCTACGACAAATGCAATAGGCTGCCTCTTTCTCAGTCCTCCCAGTTCAGCCTCACTTCAGAGAAAGCCTTTAGAGAAGGAATAAACTTAATTGCAAATGGTATTGGAAATTCTGTATGACCTTCAGTGATTACAATAAAATGTGTTCCTATGTATTATTTTTAAATCGTTTGATATTTTACAATAGTCATATATCTACATATCCTTCCTTTTTCGTGTTGGAAAACAAAATACAGATTTATGTCTTGCAATATTGGTAACTGCAGTGAAAGCGTATTATGAGATCAGAAACTGTCAGCCCCTCTTTGAAAGCATGTTTGGTTTATCTTGACAGCTAATTTAACCCAGCACTTTTCTGGTAAGAAGAGAAAGTAACTCCAGTTACATGGAGACTCCCCTCTGCTGACAGAAATGTTAGTTAGCATTGGCAATTGCACCAATATCAAATTCCATCTTGATTTTTGAAGCAGCTTTTAATTCTTCTTATTGATTAGATAGAGTGACTGTCTGAGAAGGAAATGTGTGGTGATTTCCAGCTTAAGAATCTGTTTTTGTAGGTGTTAAAAGATTTTTACATGCATATCTAGTAATTTCAGGACCAGTTCTGATTTGCAGTATGATTAATGGCAATATTCTAGGAGCATGAGTTGGCCAAAAATGTGTTACAAATCAATTAAGTCCATATTCCAACCCTGTAGGTTGTGGCTGGTTAAAAAAGAAAAGTTGTCATAAATGGCAGTTCATCATTACCAGTGTTCTGCAGCTGGAGTATTGGAATTAGATTATCTTTAAGGTTGCTTTCAACCCCCAAACCATTCTATGATTCTGTGATTCTTCTTGACTAAGAAATTATGTTTGCTTAATATATGAATGTATTTGCTTCTATATAGTATTAAGTGTGCTTACCAACTTTTTGGGTGTTATTAGTGCTTTGAGATGCCTCAGTTTAAGGTATACTCCAAAGAATATAGTTTTCAGAAGAACCAGAAAAGTACCATATCACTTCAGGTTGTATCAAGTTGGCATGAAGTATCAGCTGTCACTGTTGAAAGAGTGAGCACGTGGATGCACAATTTTTAAATTCCAGGACTTGTACTGTAAATATACTAAGACAGATTCTTTGTAGCCTCAAATAATGCACCTTCTGTGCTTGCTTATTCCTGCAGAAAATACCTTTTTACGACTTGCAGCTTCCACTGTACTGAATACAAACTTTTTCTTTGATATTGCAAGTTTTCCAAAGTACCAAAGTAATGGGAGAGAAACATCATCTGTATGTTTTGCCAAAGAGATTGGCTTTGTCTACCCACATAGACAAGGTTTTCTGGATCTTTTGATCAGTTCCTCCACCCTGTTGCAAATTTGGAACTCATGCCAAATATGACATCCAGCAGTGAGATAAATCTGAATTCTTTCATGTGAGCTACAGTGAGGTTTTTTTAATACTTGTGCTAAATATTCTGTTATCAAAGCTGGTCAAGTAATTTATTCCTCAAATCATTTGAAAATACTGTTGGTGCTTATTAATTAAACCAACTTAACATGCATCCTTTTAATTTCTTAGTTATTTGCAGATACATATTGCTAGTTTTTGTTATTATACACACTATTAGTAGTTGGGAAAGTTTTTACTGAAATTTTTACTGAAAAATGACATCTGGGTATTGGAAAACAGAAAGGAGACAGGGCTTACTCACTGGAAGTCAGTGGGACTCTTTCTGAACTTTCCATTTAGTGTGTCTGACAGAAATGGGCCTAAATGCATCATGCTGCTTCAGTCAAGGAATTTCCAACAACATTGTTGAAGAAATATTGCTGCTAATGGTTTTCATCATGAATACTGGGTACAGCTAAAGGTTACCTGTTACTTAGGAAAGTTCAAAAACAGCTGTAGAAAAAGTGCTCACATTGTCTGAGGTTGGAAGGACCCCATAAGGGAGAATAAGACAGCCTGGCCAGCACGATCAGGCAAAACAAAAAGAGGGATATGATTATAGTCTAGAAATATATTAGAGAAAGAAGGCCTATTTAGGCTGAGGGAAACACCAACCCAAGAACAGATGGGTATAATCTAACTGTATACAGTTATTCTGGATTTTAGAACATTTCTAATTCTGAAAGAAATGAGAATCTATGACAATCTCTCTCACTTTCCACCAAGAGTACTGGGAGCAAAAAAATACCAAAAAAACACAACCTCCAAACTATAAAGCTCTAATGAATTATAAGCAGAGCCTGAGCGGCATATGAAAAAGATTATATGGCATGCCTGCCTGCAAAAACAAGGGACTGAACTCATTGACCCAAGAGTCCCTTCCAATCTGCTGTTCTTAATTAGGTATATGAATATCATGGGAGCTCTTCTAGCCTCCAGCCAGTTCCTGCGAAAGGATCCTTTTATTTATGTAAATTCCCACTGAAATCCCTGCGAATCTGCAGAACCCCACTGACAGGTGATATGGATTCTTGTATCAAATTCCAGGGAGGGTTCTTGATCCCAGAAGAAAATTCTGTATCTGGCCTTTGCTTTCATTCTTGGTTTTGCATACAGCTTCTGTTTCAGTTCCCAAAACCCCCTTCCCTTCATTGTTTCATTTTCCTTGTGAAGATAACTTTTCTCCTTGAAGAATTAATTAAATGATAATAAATCATACATTTATGATTGAAATCTGTGTGGATGGAAATACATGTGGATGAAATACATGCAGAATACCTGTTGCCAACATCTCAGTGCCGTTGTCACTGAAATCAGTGCACATGGAGCATTCAGTGTTTTTCCTGACCCTTGAATCAAGATGATACCTTTCAACACTACAGGTCAGGTCTTGTGCCATGAAACTTTAGACACATACTTCTCATAGGATCAGCAGGTAAATGTTAAGGTAGCCTAAGCTTCCAATACCTGTGGTGGAAAAAAAATGTAGTTGGACCCTCTGAAAACAAAGTTTTTGATCTGGTAGCAACACAGAGATTTTTCATGCCCTTTATGGTGCTCCCTAGTGAGCAGTTTTTGAGGCTGGAACCTTATCTTACCACTTGCAATCAATTCAAAATGTTCTCTAAAGTCTTACCTTTACACAGAATAATCTGGCCATTTCTGCCTGTTGCTTCACCTAGGAATTTGTGCAGTACGCTGAGGACTGAATAGATTTCAATGGATGTCTGAAGTCTCTGAAAGAAAGTCCTACTTGTAAATTATTATTATAAAGAGCTTTCCTAGAAATTAAAGATTGCATTAGAAGTTCTTACTTGCTATGATGACAGATGGGAATGAAATGATTCCCACTAATTTGGGATGTCTGGTAACAAAGCCTGACAACTTCAGTTACTGCTTTCAGTTGTTCAGTTTGACTGCTGGGCATACTCTGCCAAAAGGGAAGTATGGTACTAGGGCCTGAAAGGAGTACAAGCCAGCATCAAATGCTGAATAACGACTGAAATTTTTGACCTTCTCCATCCTTAGAGGAAAGGATTAAATTCTGGCAATTTTCTTTGGCAGTTTTACCTTTGACTTTGTACTGAAAATAGTGTATTTCTTCACATACCGGACATTCTGTAATAGATAATCTTAGAATTTTATTACGCTTCAAAAGATATGTTATTGAAGCAAACTTCTGCCTTTGACATGGTTTGTGCCCTATTTAAAGGTTTTTCAAATTAAATCCTGAATATTAAACCAATGGGAAAACCGTAATACCAGTATTCCACTCTGCACTGCAGAAGGAGACTGGATATCTTTCCTCTGGGAGCCTAAGGCACAACAACTAATCTGTGACAACCACAGACCACAAGGAACAAGCTTGCAAGAAAAAAGCTGCAGCTCTAACACATACAGGCTAAGAGGTTTCTTTGGCCACAGGTTTGCAAACCTCTGTAAATGCCTCTCTGCTCAGAACCTTGTAGCCTATGAATGGAAAAGAGAGAAAATTTATCCAAAGTGAGTTAGCCTGGAACTCCTGCTGCCTTTTAGTTGTAAAGTGGAAGTTGAAGTCTGTTATTATCATGCAGCACCTGGCACACTGCTCTTCTACTTGATCATTTTCTGAATACTGCCTGTACAGATGGCACCCTGTAATTTCTCAGTAGAAGGAGCAGCGATTGCAGGTGACTTAAATTTAGGTGGTTAAATGTTTTAGAAATGCAAACTGTCTTCATTTCTTTGTAAGTAGGAGAACTGAATTCGTAACTATCAGATTCCCTTTGTTTATGCAGAGAACATGGGCAAAGGTGAGACTGTTTACCTGTGAGAGGTGTCAGGACAGCCTCCTTGCTTTATGTTATTCATGCCCTTATTTGCCATTTATAAATGCTCTATAAGCTGTAGTGCTGTTCCTTCATCTTCACAGGACTGTCAGGAGATTTAAGTTGTTAATATTTTTTAACAGCATAGGGAAATGAAAAATGAAGTATAGGCATTAAATACTCATTCAGTCCAGAGGATATTTCAGTGGACATTTTAGGCAATTCAATTTTCTCTCATTTTGTTTTGTAGATATGTACTAGCTCTGGCTTAGTCCTTTTGCTAGTGCAACTAATTTTGAATTTCACTGAACAATTTCCTGCTTTGTTTCTTCACATTTAAAGTAGCAAGTGTTTTGTGTCTGTGGGAGTCCTAGACTCCAACATTGACTGGCTTTTTTTCCTCTTCCTTTTGACTTGCAGGATATATTAACTGAAATGAAGTTTTGGAGGAATTCAAATCTGCCCATATAAGGAAGTTCATGAAAAGCCATAATGGAAGCATATGAAGTACAGCCATTTGCCAAAGAAATCTAATCTGTTGTCTTGGAAGGCACTTTGTGGTTAGTTCACTGGCCTTAGAGTTTACTTCGTGCAGAGGTCACAAAGCTTTATTATTTGATGGAATTCAGTGATTCTGAGATATTTTGATTAAGATATGGGCAATTTGAAATTATGAGTTAAAATCATTGGCTGCAATTTCATCTCTTAGATTAGTACCCTAAGCAGTCTGACATCGCTAAGGGATGAAATTGTTACTCTGCTCCTATTACTTTCTCTGTGTCATCTGGATGCACTGCTTGTTGGATGTTCAACCCATTCAGAACACTTTGGGAAGTTTAGTAACTTTGATTACAAAGTCTTCAGTAAGAAAGAAGTTAACTTTACCTCAGCATCCTTATATTCTGACACAGGGGTTCAACACTGGAGAGGTTAAAATGGTCTGCAGACCCACATAGAACCATCTTAAATCTCAAGTTGAAGGTAAAGGGGGCAATTGAGTGTTCTCTGCCTGTATTATCTCCTTTTTGTGAAAATGACTATTAATTTAATCTGTGTGTTATTCAAGCAGCTTGCAAATAGTTCCTGAAGATCTTTGATTGCTATTGTTTCTCTTGACCTGAGACTGAATTTATTTGACAATTAACATAAACTTCAAATTTATGAGCCATCTTACGTAGTACAAAATGGGGGAGAAGGAGAGGGCAGGGGAGGTTAAAATTATTTTCTGTCACTTATGCAGGTAGCAGAATCTTCCAAGAATGTCACAAAATTTCAGTTCCAATTTAAGCTGGTAAACTCATTATGTAAAATTGTTAGCCCTGTTTCACTGGTATGGAAAAACAAACCAAAGAGATGCTACTGCTACCTGTTCAGTTGTTTCAATTTCAAACTTTTCAGACTGATATTCAGGAACACTGAAGAGTAACATCTCCAGTTAAAGTCAGTATTAACAATTATGAACACCTTATGCTTAGCAGTCCTAAAAATTCAGAATTCTTTACATGCTGGCTATCCCTATGTTTGGGTCACAAAGCAAGCTATGTTAACATTGCCTTGTAATCCAAAGGGCTGAGTACCTACCCTTTGAGGATCCATGCTCCTTCTTTTGGTGGCACTTAATACAGGGACTAAGATACCTCAAAGTGGGACCCCCACAAAGGATGGACATATTTTAGGAATAGGAAAGACAATAATTAAGACTTGCACCAGGTTTCACTGTAATTGTAGTTAGAACTGAGATAACAAATCAGGAAATAGTCACTCCTTGTATTGTGATTTCTGCAATTCCTTTCCCCCCATGAAGCCAAATAGAATCTCTTGTCAGCAAAGGCTTTTGTAGGTATATATGTTCTATCTGAGGCTGAGAGCATGTGTCTATAAAGCATATCAGAAACTTCTTGTCTGATCTGCTTTCTCCATCTGATCCAAAATGTGCTGGGAATATTCTTTAGGTTAGATATGTCAAATTAGATAATGATGCTGACCAAAACCAGAATCCTGTATTTAGCGTCAAATATAAAGAAGCTGAAGATTCCGCATAAGAACAGACTTTCAGCTGTTGATCTATTTTGCTTTGCAGCCACTGTGCCATCCCTACTGGGAGACAAGGTGGGAAATAGTATTTCAAATAGTAGTATCAGAAAAAGTCAGACAGCCATACAAAGATTTGTAAGAATTACTGATAAAATACTGCATTACTACTTCTGTGGATGCAGTCATAAGGAAGAAATGTAGATATGGGTGATAGGCTTCTTTAGGAAATGATGGGAGAAAGGGTATTTCCTTTTTCTAGATGACTTGCTTTATACTGTTCAGGGGCATAGGAGGTGTTTGAGAGGAAAAAAAAAAATAATAATCCCAAATTATGGTAGACATAGCATAATTTTTGAAGGGTGTATGAATTTCAGACTGGGACTGGCTTCTGTCCGGCCTGTTCAGAGCACAAGCAGAATGAGGTCGGGTCAGTCTGCATCCAGGGTGGTAGACATGTTCTGTGTGGTGTTTTAAAGTGTGTATGCATTTGTGATATGTAAGGATGGAGGTCTTGGCAAATATTCTTGTATGCATCTTCTACCTCATAAATAATTTTAACAGCTTTGCTGAATAAGTCAGGATTGACTTCAAATAAATCAGGACTGACAGTCCTTGAACACTTTTCAAATGTTTTCATGTAAATGTCTTCGATTTCACAACTTGTTTATGATGATCTCTTATGAAGCCATTTGGCTCTACTGAAAGCTTCACTCTGTCTATAGATGTAACATAACTCTTCAGTATTAAAGAACAGCAGTAAAACTTAGCAGCAGCACTACTGCAGCTTCTGCAAATGAAGTATCCTTTATACTGTCCCACTGTTAACAAGAATAAGGATGCATCTTCAGACCAGAGAAAAACTGTGGAATTTGATGAAATGGATCTGCACAAAGGAAATCTGCATATGATGTATGACTTTATCAGGCATTTTGTGTTTTGCTGTATGTGATTTTAAACCTAATATAGTTTTTCTGCACATGTGTTTGTCACAGCTGTCATTTAAAATTCTTTTCTAGATAAAGAACTGTAGACAGCTGTATGTACCTTGGCTAAAACATCTCTCCTGTAGTAGCATCATATGTGGCCTCAGATTTTCTCAAACTTCTGGTCTCTGTGGCTAGGTAGAGAAAGAAAACTTTTTCTTGTATCTGTTTAGCTGTGAATCAATTGGGTAAGATTCAGTTCAAGTAACCAAGTATTTTTTGAGAATGATGGAAAATAAATTTTCCATTATTAAAGAAAAAGGTTGAAGTCTTTTTGAACAGCTGTACTGCTGAGGTGGGTGTGGGTAGAATGTTCAAGTCTGGCGGGAGAGTTGCCAGAAAGGGATTTGTGCATTTGAATGTACTTAGGAAAAAATAGTTCAGAATTAATTAGGTTTTTGGTGGGAGGGGTGGTGACTAAAGCAGAATATTCTGCATAGTTTACTTTCCTCAGGAGCAAATGCTGTCACTTTGGCATGATTCAAGTCTGTGATCAATGCAAAGCTAACCTGCCTTTGAGAGAAAACCAGAGACTGCTCTCTTTCTGGGCTCATGATGCCTTCAGAAGGAGTCTGTAATACACGAAGAGAGCTCCACAGAAACTCTCCTTCACCCCATTGTTGCACATGGGACACGGTCCAAGAGCCTGCTTTCTGCCCTTTTGTATGGTAGGGCAAGCTTCTATGAAAAGAATTAGGAACTGCTGTTGTACTCTCCTGAGTTTGGAGAGAAAAATGCTTTTTACCATTTGGCTGAGTTCTAGGAGAGATGGTTCTTACTTTGTACCCCTCTTTATCCTACAGAACAAGCAGGAATACAGAAACAAGGATAGATACTTTTGAGATTCTACTTAGGATTTTATGACAATCATGAATGACTACAATGTGTTGTGACATTTAATTTTTACCTCTTCAGCTCTATAGAAGTGTACTAGCTCTTGAACTTTTAATACATCTTCATGTAGCATTTATCTAGCCTCTGCTGTCTTTCCCTCCTGCCACCCATCGAGAATGACATTAAATATTCCATAGGAACATATATGGTGATGGTCCTCTGAAATTTCAAGTAACTTGGGACAGCAAAGGAGCTCTAAAGTGTGCGTGTGGGCACATAATCCCTGAATTATTTCTATTACATTTCATGCAACTTAGAATTTGAGTTATGAGACATAAACCAGTGAATTAATGTGTTTCTGGGTCCTTCTAGGGTCAGTATTTTGAAGCCATACACTTAAGTTTGAAAGATTGATTCTTTTGCACTCCAGCACTTTAATCTCAAGAGATATCTGTATTAAAGTAATTTAATATCAGAGTCATAGGGCTTGTTTACATGGGGAAATTGACCAGCATTGCTACAGCACAATAGCTTTACTTCAGTGTAACTCCCCCATGTGGATGTTGTGCTCTGGAATAGAACTGACTTCATTTTGAAATAATTACTCTTGCTAATTGTTCTAGACTAAAGTGTCCACAGGAGGGAGTTACGTAGAAATAGCTATAACAGAATAGTTACAGCTCAGCTGACTAAATTCACTGGGTAGGAACACCCTGTGCAAGATTGGATTTACAAGGGTAAAAATCCAGTAGTTACAGGAAGCTCTGCTCGTTGACAAAGTGGGTTGCTAGTGTTGTATATAAAGACTTGTACTTTCCACAGTGCTCTGGGAAACTGTAGCAATTTTGTTTTGATACTGTTCTCCAAATAACTCAATAAATTCAAAATAAATTACAGCTTTTGTCTTCCCCTCTCCTATCTCCCTCATGTAAACTTAAACAGGGGAAGTTTAGATTGGATATGAGGAAGAAATTCTTTACTGTAAGGGTGGTGAGGCACTGGAATG
>JANRGW010012352.1:27683-48351 GCA_024733675.1 Psilopsiagon aymara | reverse complement strand
GGGGGTATCCACGTCAAACCACTGCGTCCAGACACATTGCGGCTGGCAGGTGGTAGGGGTCCTGTCGGTGCTGAGAGTGGTGGTTGTTGCTGAGGCGGTCAGTGTTGGAGTAGGTGTGATGGTGCTTGTTCCTTCTGTTGGAGGTGGAGAGGTCCTTGTGGTGCTGGCCATGCTGGTGGTAGTGCTGGTACTTGTGCCTGGTGTTGGCGGTCCAGTACTACTGGGGAAAATGCTTGTGCCGGTGGTGGTGGTTGTTGTTGATGGACTGAGGCTGGTGGCAGTACTGTGTGATGTTGGAGCCTGGGTTGGCAGAGATGAGGTTTGTGGCGGAGTTGATGTGGATGTTGTGGTGCTTCGTGTGGTGGTGCTGTAAGTGCTTATTGTGGTACTGGCTGAGGTGTGTGATGTTGGAGTTGATGTGATGATGGTGGTTCCTTCTGTTGGAGGTGGAGAGGTCCTGGTGGTGCTGACTGTGCTGGTCATGGTGATGGTTGTCGTGCCTTGTGTTGGCTTTACAGAGGTAGTGAGGGGACCTGTGGTGCCATGCATGGTTGTCTTTGGTGGTGGGCTGTGGCTTGTGGCTGTTTTATGGGATGTTGGTGCCTGGCTTTCTCGAGTTGATGTTTTATGTTGAATTGATGTTGGTTGGTAACCTGTTGTTGAGATTTCTCGTGGCTTTGCTGTGATTGTAGTTACAGTCGTTTTGCTTTCTGTTTGTGGTGTAGTTACTTTACTTTTTTGCTCTTCTGTTTTTTCATGTTTTGTTGTTTGTTTTGTCTTTGTTTGTATTGTGAATGATGTTGATTTTATAGCAGTAGTTGTGTATTCTGTGGTTTTTGCTGTTACAGTTGTTAATTCTGAGCATGGTATGTAACTGCAGCATAATACTCTGATTTCATAATTATAACATTGCTTAGATTGCTGGTCTTTGTTATTGCATATTAAGCCTGTACTTAGACTACATTTAACTGTTTGGTTAAGATTGCTTATTTCTATATTTGGGTGTTCTTTGGCTCTGCATTGAATGTTGTTTGGGTTTTTACACACAATGTGTCCTTTTTCTCGGAGATTTTCAATTGTTTCATAATCTCCACTATCCTCTTTAGTTTCAGGCTGTGTGTAGTCATACCAGTCTGACCATGAACATATATTCTTCACACATACTGTTGTCACTGGTCCTGTAGTTGTCATTTCTGTAATGAAATAGAGGAAATATAAGTGTCATCTATTTTTATTAAAGACAGTGCCAGGACTCATCTTCCATATTTTTTAATGTTCGATCTAATATCATATATGTTAATTTATTATTTTAATTCTTATGATCTTGCTTTGACAGTCTTGACTTTAATTTCTAAGGTATGTTTTATCTGATTTCTGTATTATTTGTCTAGTGATAATTTATATGACATTTACTAAATGCTATATAAAGAAATATAGCTAATGTGGAATGGCAATATATAGGATCATGTGATCTCATGATTGCTATGGTTTAAGTAAGAGGAGATCTTATTCTCCTTGGTATTATCTCTGTACTTATTTACGTTAACTGCATAAGCACAGAGGCTTTGAAATAGTTTTACAGGTTAATGAGTTTTCTACTGATGTTAATATAACCTGTAATATATTTATAAACATAAGATATATATTTAACATATGCATTTTATATATAATACGTTATAATATGGAATTCACATACATAATCTATGGGAAATATATCATCTAATTAGTCTTTTTTGCTTATTTCTTTTTATATTCTTAGCATTATAAAGATAACCATGTGGAATATATGCCACTTTCTTCATACGGACGTTACTTAATAGAAGTTTTAAAGTTGATTGTTTAGTTCTTGCTGCCATGTTGCATGATTTTATAGAAATACTTCTCACAATTTCTCAGAATTACATATCACTGTAATAAGGCAACTGCAGGAATAATATGAAAGTGTACTGCAGGAGTAGAAGGGAACTATTGATTTGATTCTTACATACAATTGGGAAAGGCTCCAAAGAATGATTTTAGGTAATTTGAGCATTCCCTCAGGATGTCTTCAGTTTGTGCTAATGTAGTCAGTTATTTAAAAAATGACAGTTTCTTGTGTTTTCAGAAGTCTGTCTACAGCTGCTGGATTTTGTATGCAAGGAAACGAGGAGGTTCTCCAAGGTGCAATGATTAATAAGATCTGTTATTTTTTTTCCCTTGGAAAAAACATGATGAAACAGCACAGACTGAGTTTGTAAGAACTGCTGTACTCATTTCTATGTCCTCTATGATAGTCATCTCTAACAACTGAATCTGCCAAAATAATTGGTGGTTTCATTGTGAGTAAACAGTTTCAAGTATAATTTTATGTCCTTAACTAATGAAAAGGCTCTCCATTTTAGTAATTTTCAGTCCCTTACAGAGATTTTTCCAGTTATTTTAAAGAGTATTCATGCATACCTGAAGCAGTAGTTTCGGACTTATTTGTATGAAAAGGAAATGGGGTTGTTGTAAAGATGCCACATTTAGAGATATTTCTGCTAATTGTTCCATTGACATCACATGTTGCAGTGAAACACCATCCAGTTCCATCTGTGGTGTTGTAGATGACTTCACCATATTTATAGTTGTTCCCTTCATAAATGCAGTGGCATGCTGTAATTCAAAGGAAGTTTACTATCAGGCATCTATGAAAAGATAATATCCAGTATTTTATTTTCTTGATAGTTCTTCGCTGTCTTACCTTTTTCATCAAAGTTGCACTCTAAACCATCTGATGTACATTCACTGAAATGACATTAAAAAAAAAAAAAAAAAAACACACTGAAAAAATATAACCCCCCATATTTTTTTATTATGAGATAATTTTATTAATCATCTTTTTCTGCCAGATACTTGCATCAAAAGACAGGACACTTTATTTGTGTTTGTTCCTTGAATGTTCAGTTCATGTTGGGTTTTTTTTCTTTTCCTATAATTTTCTAAAAGCTTTCTTATAGTAACCCAAACTATGAATAGAAGTGAAGCAAAGTATTACGCAAAGCTACAGGTAGAAGTCTTGTCCTTTCTTTGTACTTGCAATATTTTTGTACTAAAAGGCAGGTTAAAAAAGGAAAGTCTAAATACTACAAGTGGTATAAGAATGTAATAAAATCCTTGGAAGTAGGCCCCTATTATATGTTTATACTCCTGGAACAATATTTTTCTTGCCATAGGAATTGGAAATAAAGAAAGCCTCGTCATAAAGGACTTACTGTTCTTATTGTATCTTTATGCAGAGAATTTACAGCATAATCAGGAGTAAATTCAACTGAACATAAAATCACATAAGAACTTCTTCCTATTAACGTAGTAAGAAAACTGGCATTAAGACATGTTTACACTGGCAGTGTAAACTAGTCCTGTCCTGTAACAGAAGCATGCAATTTCCCACTGCTGTTTTGGTTGGTTTTCCTTGTACATGATTAGGTTGGTATGTTAAATCTTACCATACGCGACATTCATCCCATAAGTATATCTTTCCATCTTCATTATCATAACAGTCACAGAGACTAACGCACTTCATCTGGTCCTCATGAAAATATGGCTTGTCTGGTGGGCAGTTAGGGTAGCAGCCTGAAGGAAGGAAAAGGACGTGTAGGAGATAGGCAAGAGTGAGACACAGTGAGCAAAATTTTTATTTGTGCATAATGTGTTTGCAGGTCTTGTTTTTAGTAGTCATAATTTTGCTACTTATTTTTTTCCAATAATTCTGGGAAGTAATGCAGTGTACTAGTATCAGCAGAGGCCACCCACAAATACTTAGTCTTACAGATGTTTTTAACTTCATTTTCCATACTTTGCCTCCATTCATGTGAATGCAATGATGTTGAGGAGAGCAGAGTGGTGCAAATGTAGCTGATGGTGTAAAACACTCCATAGAAAGCATTTAAAGTATAACAAAAAAAGGTACCTGCAGCTCTTTTTACCTTCTAAACCTGACAAATTATGGAGGCATTTTCCACTTGGATTCCTACAGGTCTTCATACAGGAGGCTCCACAGGGCTTGTAGTGCCATTCACATTCCCCTTGCTGGTTGTAGTAATCACAGAACAGTGCTAAGGAGAAACAGAATTTGGACATGCTCAGAAAAAGAAAAAAAAAAAAAAGAAAAAGAGCTTTTTTTGACTCATCATATTACTGCAGTGCTGCTTGAACAGTCCTGAAAACTGGGAATGAGTAGGTAAAATCATGTCACCATCAAAACAGCTTAGTGTGAAAAGTCTACACGGTGAGATGATAGTGCGCATACGTAAGATACCCTGAGTGTATGTTAAGCAAGGCACTATGGATTTAACTACACTTGCAGAAAAAAATCCCCATAAAACTCACGACAGATTGATGGAGTTCTCCAGGCTATGCAGACGCCAACTTCACTACATGCTTGAGCATAGGCAGCTACTGCTGTACAAAAGCAGTCACAGTCTCCTCCAGTGTCACATGCACAAGCATCTGTCACACATGCTTGGTAATATTTTGCTGGTTCAACCTGTTGATAAAAAGAAATGAAATACTGTATATCCTACCATCTAAATTCTGTCTCAGTTTTGCTAAGGTAATTTTCTTCAAACTGTGGTATCTCAGAAGAAAGGCTTACATCAGTAATTTCTTTTTCTTTTGCTTTATATACACTGTTAAACATCAGAGGTGTTGTCAGATTATACATCTGAACCATGTATTGACAGATTTTTAGACATCCAGTCTTATGTCCTAGTAGAAGATCAGATTTGTGTTCGTAAGCAATACGCAACTGTACTTGAAATGAATGTTTCTGCCAGTGGAAAGAACTAAATAGGAAGAGCACAGTTACCCTACATTGTTTGGTATGTACTTAGTGTCAGATAAAGGCTATGGTGATACTTTTACTGAATTATTATTTTGTTGAGCTTGTGTTCTGTACATGTTATATGATTTTTTTTGTTTCTGCCACACTACAAGAAAATGCAAAGTAATTATTAAACTATCATTCTTTTGTAATATGTCAGCATTTCCTTTGAACTAGATATGCTTTTTTTTGTTACAGGTAGGGGCTATAAATCTGTCCCATGAGTGGGATTCATATTGCGTTTTCCTGACAATTCAAAGTGAAACATACTAATGAATTACTAGTGAATTAGGCATGCATGTTAAAATGTATGAAGATAGCAGCTTCAATAATACATAGACCTAGTCTTCAAACTAGAAGTGAACTTTTGCCCTGGTAATACCTGAGAATGACAGGCAGCAAAGACATTGCTGTTGATGATGCTACACTGTTTCTCTGACCAGGATTTTCGATAAGGGTTGGTAGAACAGGGGTCTTTTATGCTGGAAACATCAGGACATGTAGAAGATACTTTCCAACTGTTTCCAAACTCTAGGACATTCTCTACCACAGACTGACTCCTTGTAGTAAAGTCATTGATGCCACTGCCATCATAATTTCCACAGAGGCCGCAGATCTGGCCCTGCAAAAAGAAGTAAACAAAAGAATAATGGATAAGAGAAACCTTGAAACAACATCTGAGGCTGAAAAAGTTCTTGAAATGCCATTCTAACATTCCTGAGCACCTTAATTCTTTGTTTCCTCAGCAACAGAACATATAAGGACTGCTGCTAGAGGTATACTGCTTTTGACTTTTAAATCTGCACAATAAAACCATCCTTGTCATTCTAACTTTCAGTCTTTTGAGTTGTGTCATTAATGATGAAACAAGGATTCAGTCAACTGAGTGTTCAGTTTAAGCCCTGTTTTATACAATAGATGTACATATAAAAACCAGCATTACAAAGCACATAAACACTACCAGTCCAGCCAGATTGTCTGCTCATTGAGTCTTTACTGTTACAACTGGTCACAGGTATAAAAAAGAATTACATTTTCCTTGAACATCCAGAAACATCCCTCATTCTAAATTTATGGATCTGTAAAACTGGTAGGCTGCAGTAGATGCTATGTTCTCTTGACGAATCTAAGGTGCAAACTTTCCATTTTACTACTATTTGTATAAAATGCCAGTGGGTGAGGCAGCAAAAGAACCTATGATACTGAAATTAATTTGTATATCTAGTTCTAAATTACACTTAATTCAAGAGAATACGGCCTCAAGCTGCACCAGTGGAGGTTTAGGTTGGATATTAGGAAAAATCCTTCATCAAAAGGGTTATCAGGCATTGGAACAGGCTGCCCAGGGAAGTGGTGGAATCACTATTCCTGGAAGTGTTCAGAAACCATGTAGATGAGGTCCCCAGTGACATTGTTTATTGGTGGACTTAGCAGTGCTTGGGGAACAGTTGGACTTGATCTTAAGGTCTTTTCCTGTCTAGTTGATTCTATGATTTTATGATTCTATATACCTAACTGAAAAGTTACTACTGTATACAGTAACATAGCAAATTACTCATCTAACACACTTTTTAGTACTTATATATATTAATCTAGAAGAAGGGGTATGAGAACAGAAATACATTTCCCTTATCACCTGTGTAAATTGTGCTTTCAAAACACATGGCAGCATTTTACAAGAGGCTTTCACTTCTAATATTTCACTTCCTTGTTCTTAAAGCATTATTTTGTGTGTCAGTGAGAACTGAAAATAATGGATTACTTTCAAGGTCACAACTACTCAGTTTATTTTGACACATGCAGCTATGTAATTTTAGTAAGGTCTGATAACCTTTACCAAGGTTCAGTGGGTAATCTTAATGAAGTCCCAGAAAGCAGTTTACCAGTTCAAGTTCTGTCAGACCGAGTAGGCACTGAAAGCTGCCTTTGGAGCTCAGAAGAGCAGCAGGATGATGTCATGGGTTCCTGAGCCACCAGAGGAGTGCGAAACAAGGTGAGATGTCCTAGGAATACTAGAGACGTCACCTGTTTGGGATCTTGCCAGGGTCTCAAAAAGATTCACACACAATCCAAATCTGGATTGTAAATTGCCATTTAACTGCTAGTTCCGCACCTTAAAGTCAGGGCTGAGCTTGATGAAGATGCTGGTTTTCTTGTCCCACATGAGTATCAGTCCACTTGTGGTCTCAATTACCAAGTACATACCCATATAGCGGACTGTGTATGGCACCTTATTATTTTGTCCTCTCTTTATGACACTGACATGCTCCTCACCAAGTACCAGTTCATAGCTCTGAAACAGGAGGAAAAGGTGATTAGAAATGAACTCAGTAGCTGCAGCTGTGCTCTTAAACACATTTTTCTCTGTTTAAGAATACTATGCATATTTTATGTAATGAACACAAATAATCCAAATGCAATAAAACTGGGTAGTTCAAATCTCAGGTTCCTGGAACTGTGGTAAAAAGGTATTCTAAATGGCATAGGTCAAAAAAGAAAATTTTGGCAGTCATAGAGGATCTAAATTGCACAGAATAAAATAATTATGATGTCATAGGCTAATTTCTGCTAAAGACTATTTTCCTGTAAATCTGTAGTTTCTCCAAGAATGATATAAAATAGTGCGGGGAAAAGGAAAAGATAGAAAGCTGTGAAGTTTTACCAAATATTTCACTTCAATCTATTTAAGCTTAATTTTCCAACTTCCTTGGCGCAATGGATAGCTAGGCTTCTCTTAAGCCCTAAACAGTTATAGAATGAAGCTGATGTTCTTACCTCTAAAAAAACTTTGATAGATTTTGAGCAAGTTGTCCCACTGTTGCCACAGGGAATATTTTCAGTAATAACCCGAAAGGTTCCATTGGCTGTGCCACTCATCCCACAGTGGTCCTGGGTAGTGAATAACATTTTAAAATACATTATTTTTGTAGACACAATCAAGGTTAAGTCTCATTTACTATTCCTAATTATCAGTACCTGGACTAGTGTGTATTCACAGTTTCCATTGAAGTTGAACCTTTTGTCGTCAAAGGTATTATAATGACCATCTCCATAAACAGCACAAGTGCCCAGACATTGATCTTTGGTGCATTCCCACTTCCTATTCTTGCATACACTAGGAATGAGAATAAAACATTTAATAATAAAACAACTCACTGTTTTGTGTAGACACATCCCAGTGTTTGTTTGGCAACTCATCCCTGGTAATGTTGCACTGATTCTGGAGTTAAAATAATTCTTTAAGTTTTTTTCAGTGAAGTATTAAAGCAAAGTTCTGTTCTGCCACTCTGAATGCCTTAACTGAAAACAGGGTAATATGAAATGAACACTGTAGTCCCAAAGACTTCTTCCCGTTCTGTGCTTTGTTTGTCTGTCTACATCCAAAGGAAACCATCTCATATTGTTTAATCCACAACTAAGAGATCCATCAGTTGGTGACATGTGTAATCCAAATATTTCTTTACTGCTGTACTATGTAGGTTATTTGGAGAGGCAATGATGGAACCAGGAATGGTACTTCTGAGGAAATATTTACCAGGTGTTACAATCAACATTGATCTTTTCCCCAGGCTGATACATGGCTTCATTGTGAATACACGGACATTCCTCTTCAGGAATACAGTCACCATTCCCATGTAACACAAGCCCAGCCGGGCACACACAGCCAGATATGCAATGCGTGCTATACTAGAAAAGTCAAGAGAAAATAAAATTTCAGAATGAAATATTCACAATAGAAAAACATTAAAATAAAATGTCTTTATATGGTCTTATTGCTGTCCATCTTAAATGAGAGAGGACTACAAAGTACTTACAGGACAGTGGAACAAACTGGAATTTATTAGCCATTGATTTAATAGACTATAGATCTGTTTAAAGATGTTTTTTGTATGCTAATCCTGATCACTCTGATGCAGTCTGTGAAATTTAAGATACATTGAATCTTAAGTCTTGCTCTGTATTAGCTGAAGCAGCCTTGCACTTCGCAGTTGGTGATTGAATGGAGCTTTAAAAAGAAAATACGTAGTATTTTTTAGGCTTGATTGGTTTACATAAAAATGTATTTATCTCCCATGCTACACAAAATGGTATGTGGCATGCATTTATATGGAATATTATAATTATGTGTGAAAGAAGTTCCAAATTGCGTTATGGCTTGAGAAAGAATTATTTCTCGTACCCAGTTCACAGAAATTTTCTCCTAAAGAAGTAAGATGTGTGTCCTATTTTTTTCACTACTGATTACTGTTACCTGCAGTAGCTGAAGAAAGGTAGAGACCAATTTTGTGAATTAAATTGGATGTTACCGTATTATATTTTTGTCTAAGGGTCTCATTATTAATGCTTTATAACGTGGTTTTAGGCTTTTGTTACAGGATTGAAGTATCTTTGTTGTAGATTTGGAGTAGATCAGATAGTTTGCCACCAAAAGCACAAACAAAACCTGGAAGCACAATTTCATCCAGCCATTAAATTCTTACACACTGCATATCCAGAGTCTGGCAACTTTTTTGACATTCTGTTCCAGTTGTTCCTTCAGTGATGTTTCTACAGTCTAAGTAGACCATGGGAGATGCACAGACTAAAGGAAGGAAAGGAACGAGAGCAGTAAGAAATGGCTCATTTCTAGCCATTAAAACCATCTAGAAATCATTTGAAATTACTTATTTCAGTTAGTGAGGATTGCTGTCTGGATTAAATACATTCATTTCAGGGCACTGAATTACAAGAAAAAACCCACAGTATTTTAGAAAAAATCAGTATGAAAAAGAAATCCTACATTAATTTAGGTTTACTCTTGGCCTTTTATGGTAACTGTTGCACTATAACTAAATAAAAATACTTCTATTATTTAAAACTCTATTAAGATTTTATCATTTAAATCAATTATATCAACTATTTCTATCCAGAGCCTAGCACAGAGAAGTGGAAGAAGATTTCTGTTTTTTTTCACCTCGAGCTGGATTGGGTTCTCCAGTGCAATCCAATCTTCCCTGGATACAAGTGCTGCAAGAGAGGAAAAAAAAGGAAAAATCTCTTAAATCATGTATTGAAACTGAGAGCTACTTCTCTCTTGTCAAGCTTCAGAATTTCCGAAGGAAAGAATTTCCCTAAATACCACTACCAGTGCTGCTTTCATGTGATATCCAACACTGAGCCCTGGGGAACACCACTTGTGGCCAGGGCCAACTGGATTTAACTCCATTCACCATCACTCTTTGGGCCTGGCCATCCAGCCAGTTTTTCACCAGCAAGGAGTGCCTCTGTCCAAGCCACGAGCAGTCAGTTTCTCCAGGGGAATGCTGTGGGAAGCAGTGTCAAAGGCTTTACTAAAGTCTGGGTAAACAACTTCCACAGCCTTTCCCTCACCCGCTAAGCGGGTACCTTGCCGTAGAAGGAGGTCAGGTTTGTCAAGCAGGACCTTCTTTTCATAAAGCCGTTCTGACTGGGCCTGATGCCTGAGTGATGGCACTCATGATCTGCTCTATAACATTCCCTGTCACTGTGGTCATACTGACAGGCCTGCTGTTCCTCAGATCCTTCTTCTGGTCCTTTTTGTAGATGAGCATCGCATTTGCTAACTTCCAGTCAACTGGAACCTTGCCTGTTAGCCAGTACTGCCAAAAAATGCTTGAAAATGGTGAGTACTTCCACAAGCTCCCTCAGTACGCTTGAATCGATCTCAGCTGGCCCCATTGACTTATGTATGTTTCAATAGTACAGCATATTCTCTTTCAAGCTCAGGGAAATATGCACCTTCTTAAAAGTTGAAAAAAATGAGACAGTGTTGTACTGAAATTCAAGCAAGGCAGGCTGAGACCAATTTAAATGTAGCAGATTCTAATGAGAAAATGTATACACTATTGCTTGAGTGTTTTGTGACAGATTCACTTACCATACAAGCCCATTTTCTTGGACAGTTTCTCCAGATGATATGGGAGATCCTCTGTAGTAGCAGGGGCATTCACTAACAGGTACACATCTGCCACTTTCATCCATGTAAGTTCCATTTATGCAGGTGCAGCCATCCACTGGGACAAACTTAATGTTGCATGTGACATCATGCTCGCTCAGAGATCGACAGGTGGGTTGACAGGAAGAGATGTTATAGCTATAGCTTAGGGATTTGGGACATGAGGTGTATTTTGCTTGAGAGAGGAAAATAAAATAGGTTTGTTAAATGGTAATTTCTGGTGGGGAAAAAAGTAACCATAGGCAGTAGAAATAACATGTACACAATACTACATAACTCTGGCTGTGTTGTATCTTTCATGTATTTCTGAATACTTCCAGAGTTAGATCTGATAATCTACTGTACATGTGGATTATGTGATGTATGCAAAGAAGAAAATATTTTCTCAAATGAGATTTCAGAAAGAAACCTTCATTTGGTGCTGGCAAGATTTCGAAACCTTTTGAATTATGAAATAAGATATCTTCCTGAATGTCTCCTTGTATACTGAAAACAGACCTACTGGTGGTGGAACCCAGCATGCAGCTTCAGAGATCTTTCATTTGCAAGTGTTCTGGTTAGAATTACTGGTACTGTTATTCTAATATGTCACATTTACTCTACAGTAACTTCTCATACATGAAGCTGTAATGAAATTCAAAGTTGCATAGAAACATTTTTATAACAACAGTCTCTTTCCTGGGCAGCCTATGTCTTCTGTCTGTATTCACTCTTGCTAGCAATGGACTGATTCTAAGGGAACAGCGGAGAATTACTTCCAAAAGTTCACTTAGCAAAATCCCTTCCTCAACACTTATTATATTTGTCAAGAAATCAGTATAAAATAATCCCTGACCAGCAGTATTTATTGATATGTATTCATAGGAGAGGGGATATTTAAGAGTACTTACAGCAGACATCGGTCCTCCATCCATCCAGCTGTATTCCTTTTGCAGCACAAGCTCTCACATAGGAGGACAGGGCTGCACACAGACAGTCCTCACTATTTTGACAGTTACACGTGTCATACATGCAGTTCTAAGAATTCAGAGAAAAATAAATTCTCAGCACTGGTAAAACTGTCAGTCTAAAAAAAAAAATAGCATTTTCTTTATGGTTTTACGCAGTAATCCTTCCTCAGATATGCTCAGTCATAAACAATACTAATACAGCTTTAGCAATATTTTTTAGCAAACTTTTCCAGTGTTTGTCTACAGTTGCCCAGCTGAGAAGAATGAAGGTAACGGAAATTCAGTTGATGTCTGGGGTTATTACTGGGAGATAATGGTCTTAAAGTATAGTGGTCTTAAAGTCTGTTCTACATTTAGGAGTTTCATGTCCCTCTAAACTGTATTTACAAATATGCTGCAGAATAGCATACAAAGCTCTGTTCATGTTATGCAGTCAAGAAACACCATTTCACCAGTGTCCGTATCTGGGTGATTCATAGTGAGAAGAAAGATTAGCAACACATTCATGGCAGAATATTGAAAATCAGCTCATGGGCTTTCTGTGCCAGCTAGTTATTAATGAGATGAGGCTGATGAGACAACAATTCACTGATATTCAAACAGGCTTTTGACATGCCTTTGTATACACTTGTTACTGCATGTGTGTATCCATCTAGGAGTAAATAGCTGCCTTTTCATTTGCAAGTAAGTTAGGATCTTGAAGCCAAGACTGACAATTGAAATAAGGTAATGTTACAACACAAACAGAACCACACATTGAGAGAAGGAAGTGCTGCTGTATAGAAATGAAAATACGGGCATTGCGTAAGATGAGAGATATATGGAACAGTCCTTTTCTGGTAGCTACTTGTAATGATCCTATTTCTATTGTTTCTAAGGGGAAAAGCAATCTAACAAAGTACCGTGTGGTAATCAGAGGGATTCACTGCATAGTGACAGTCAGCAAAAGGTCCATCCTTGTCAGTTAGTAGTCCACACCAGTGCTGAGCATATTTTTCTGTGAATATAACAAACAATACAAATACTCTTTGTATTTAATTAGTCAAAAAAGCACTCTGCCCTGGGCTTTGAAGCCAGTTCTGAAATCACATCAAATCTCACCTTTTCTTATCCTTTTTTTGTTTGTTTGTTTGTTTTTTCCACTCAGCATCTGAGCTAAGGTTCCTTCAGTTTCCTTCAGTTACATTTCTATAACTCTTACTAAGAAAAGTCTGTTGACTTTGTTAATTATCCCTAATGCATTCATTGTTTCTGGTTTCAGAGCTATGTTTTTACCAAGTATATAAGTCTTCTCTTATCTTTGCTTTACAACGTATGTATTTTCCTTAGTAATAAACAACAACAACAACAATAAAAAAATCTAAGAAGCACACACCATTATCAATACTGAGTGCACAAGGGTTCTCAAAACTGCGCTGCACTTTAGGGCATGAAGCCTGAGTCATCCATGTATCCGCAAATGCTGTTGCTGTTCCTTCAGTTATTCCACTTATAACCTTGAAGTCATCAGTTTCGAGATCATTGAAATTGCCACAGAGACCTGTTGAAAAGCAGTGAAAAGTTTGTATTGCTCATACTAGGCAAAAGACATTAAGCAATGTGTTCTTATATTTCATTCACTTACCACATGTCTGGCCTTTGAAAATAGGATCCAGTCGCACAAACACTTGCATCATGGGTATAATTTGGATTTCAAGGAGGACACCAAAGTTTGTTTGCATGATGATGAAGAATGATGAAGGTCTGAACACGATGACATTAGCTACAGATGAAGAACAGAATGATCACTTTCTGAGTGAGGTCAAATGCTGGAAACAGTGCATCCTTATACAATTCTCCTTGAATTTCTATCACAACTTTTGCAAATTCTGAGGTGAAATAAAGCCAGTGTTTATGAAAATAAATCAGAAATATGAATCAAAGTTTAAAGTTCACAATTCAATTGTAGCTACAAAGTTGTTAACTTTATTCAGTCTCAACATTAAGCAGATGGAGATTACTCCTTCAGAGTAAGAAGGAAAAACTGTGTGGCACTAATCTTTAAAAAGAGTACTTTTGATAGGCTTGTACAGCATAAACTGGAGCCCTTACTCTGCTGAAAATGGAAAATAAGCAGATCAGGAGGTCGGAGATACCTCACAGAATTGCTGCTTACTGAGACAAAAGAGCAAAAATCAAACTTCCAAGGAAGAGTGAGCACATGGGTGATAATTTAAAAAAAAAAAACCCAAACAAAAGGAGAGGTAAGCAGATATCTTCTGTGTTCAGTTTTTGGCGGTGAAAACGAAATAAGCCTTACACTGAACAAATCAGGAGAGTGTAAATGCTGTTTGCTACTGTTTGAACTCTTGCCTATGCTGATACTGTCTCTCATTTCTTCATGACATCAAACTTCCCAGTTCTACCTCAAAAGCACTTGTGTCACTCAGGAAATATCCCAAAGAGATGAGAGACACGAACATGCAGGTTCTGAACATCTCACAGTCGTTTTATCTTCCGTTAAGAAAATAAGCAGTTGTGGAGTTAAAGTTTCATGCTTATTGCTCACAGAATGTTAGAGAAAGAAATACCTGATGAAATGGGCAGCTGGGTATAGATTGAGTTCATGTACACACCACCATCAGGTTTGACCTCGATGAGCTGGTAAGGACGAGGAACAAGAAGAAATTGTGTGAAGGATAACTATAGTCCAGAGAGTAGTAATAGTGATGACTACAGTGATATTAATTAAAAAGAGATTAAAAGGGTAGGTTTTTTATGACTTCACCTCCTCCCTCATTTCGCTTTGTACATTTCCTGTAATAAAAGAATAATTTCTAAAGAGACTTTCTCAGTTTCTTAGGAAATTACAGCATCTTGGTCTCTTTAAATGTATCTTTGCTATGAATTACCTCCCTTATAGTTGTAGTTTCTAACTTTAAAGTTTATGTTTTTTCCATCTAATTGGCAGAGAAAATTGTTTTTTTCTGCTTTGTGACTACAGTGTCTTTCTTAATGAACTTCAGAAAGCCAAATTTATGGCTGATCTGATTTTCATTTAAAAATAAATTTCTTTTCACTGGATTAAAAATAGCATGTACTTATCACATATGCCAACCATTTGAGAGAAAAATTCAGTTCCCTGACGGATTAAGGCTTAGCTGCTTTGCTCCCGTGTTTTCAATAGTTATTTCCCATGCTTATTTTGCATTCTTACAGTTTGTCCTTTATTCATGTTGAGGGTCACTGTCTCTAAGCATGTCCCAGTTTTTGTTAGGCCACATTTGCGTAGTTCTACCAGGATGGCAAAAGTTCCATCTGTACAGTGCTGAAAAAAAAATGCCAGCAGTTATTTCACAAAAGGCTTAATTACAGAAGCTTTCCCTGTAAAATTTTCCCTCAACTCTGAAAAATATTCCCGATTCTGAAGAGGGTACAGTTTCTTCTGAATCCCTGGCCTTCTTTGGCCTAAGATTCAGTTTTGCCTTTTGTAATGATTAGGAACAAAGTGATAATTTGCATTTTATTAATGATATGCATATCTGGAGCTTTTTTTATTTTTAAATCTGTTTAAAAAAGGTTCAAAACCTAAATGAAATATATCATTTGACTTGAAATGATTTTCTGTATTTGAGCTTCCCAGAAATTGAATAAAAATGTAAGTAATATAAATTCTTTTTTTTTTTCCCTTCAGAACTTGTAGTGTTATTTTTCCGATTTGTACCATTTGGCCCAATACTATAAAATACGGTATCATGGCAAAAATTCTACAACTCAGAAAGCTGGATTAATCACACTGAGGAATGTAGACGAAGTAAAGTCTTAAAAAAAGGCAGTGCTTTTCAACAAATACTACATCAAGGAACTGGAAGTTCCCCAGTAAACACCATATACTGTTGCATGACAGTCTAATAGTTAACTAATGATTGCCATTTGAATGGCAGCATGTGTTCTAGTAAATATCTGGCTAAGTGAGAGGCACTTGAACCTCTTTATATCAAAAGAGGTAAGTTTCAAAAGTGTTAACTGAGATGGACTTTTCTTTCTGTAAATGTGTAAGACTTTTTGACCAAGTAATATCTGCTTCCTACCTTAGAAAGGACATAAGTGCAGTTTCCATGGTGATCATAATATTTTTTATCATATGTGGAAATGTGTGAACCTCCCTCTATTGAACATGTTCCTGGGCATGATGTGTTTTCACAACGCCACTGGCCTCCATTACAGGTACTGGAAGAGAAAGAATCATGTTAGCTAAAACGGGTAACAGTGATCCAGAGTATAAGAAATTATGGTGAAATTGGATTCAGCTATTTTGCTGCTGTTTTTTCCTTCAGGTTCTATATTGACACACAGTAAATCTAGGTTTAAGATTTTCTAAAACATTGTGAACACATGATGCAACACTTTAAAAGGAATGACTGGAATGCATTCACTTTGCTTGTTTAGTTGTTTTCCTCCTTTGAACATGTGAGCTCCCCAGCAACAGGTATTGGATGATTAATTGCTTGGGTTTTGTAGCTAACATAAACCACAACAAATTAAAACCTCTTCTGTTTTGTTATTCAGATAGGTAAGAAACTAAAAGAAATGTAATCCCATGTCTCTTCTTAATGCAGAGTATCTCTGTTTTCTAAGGTGATGTGGTAGTATACAGCAGCTACAGGATTAATAACTGTAAAATAGAGGCTATAGTGTGTCATCCCTTCCTTTCTCCACAGAAAATAAGTATCTGCAAAAACATAAATGGTGCCAATTTCGTTCCCTGTCCCCATGTTTGAACAAAATAAACAAGGAGGAAGCATTTTAATTGACAGGTAGGAAATCTAAACATTGTAAATCCTTGCTTTGATCACCTTGAGTTAGAGTGCAAAGCTTGTTAAGGCTGTTGCTAAATAAAACAGAGTGTTGATATTTTGGAATTGTAGCAGTCAGTTGAATACACATATCAACTTCCAATGATACAATTGCACATAATAAATCATTAAACTCAATACATGAGAGAAGATAGTAAGTTGGAAAATTTACAAAGTTTACCAGGAATGACATTGCCCTGAAAAGGAAGTTCCTGTGGCATATGCAACGCCATTGTAAACACAGGAGCACTGCTGACGGGGAATGCAGCCAGATTTATTGATGTCATCAAATACAGTCCCTAGATTAACAAAATGAAGACAAAAACTTGATCAGTTAAAGAGGTATTTCCTATACACCATTTCTATTTGCTACAAATCCTAAATATCATCTTAGATCTGCAGTTATTGTGAATGGACATATCTAAGCTGAGGCCAGTAAGACTATGCAAGTTTGCACAATGAAGGATTCAACCTTTATATTCTTAAACTCCATCTGCTTTGAAAAAGGGACTTACTGTAGCATGGTAAGTATCTTGTTGAGCTACTGGCCTTGAACTGTTTACTGTTCTGCTTTCCTGCTTTTTTAATGTTGCACATGTATTAGCAATTAATTCAGGTTTCTTTTCTCAGCTGAGATATGACAAATGCTGGTCATTTGCAGCTGTGAGTAAAGGGAACTTAAACCCCAAGGAACCTGCCCAAATCCTACAGGTAAGCTCCTACTCTTCTTTGAGATCAGAACTGTGAGTATATAATAACTTGCCTGGTGGGCAGAAACAACCGTCCATACAGTGTTCTTCACAAAACTGAGATGGTTCAGGATTGGTGCATGTGTCAGCACAGGGGGAGCCACACTCCTCATACAGCATGTTGTAAGGACACTTCTTGGCTATAATTTTGAAGGAGGAGAGATTTTTTCAGTCAAAAGTATTTCTGGTTCACTGTGTATGGAGATATATTAATTTAACAGCTAAATGTGAAAACCATACTAAACTGCAGGTTGACTGACAGATCTCAAAATTTGCTAATTTAGTCACCTAGTTTCATATTTTACAGTTGAGATGTGGTTTCCATGATTTCCTGGTGCCAAACTGGCTTGGTGACTGGATTTGTGTGGACAGGAAGGTAATGACCCCTCTAAGTCAGCAAGGCCTGTGTTTCTACTGAAAGCAACCTTCATATGAAGACTTGTATTACTATTGAAATGTAAAACTTAAATTCCTAAAGCTTTAGTATATTTGCATTTTTCGGATAGCATTGGAAGGGCAAATAGTACCTTGCAGCCTTTTCTTCTGAAGTAAATGCAGGTCTAATGACAGTACCAAGAACTACACCCCTTTATCTAATATGTGTTTAATTCACTGCAAATCTCTGTGAAGATTACACTGGTGCAGACAGCTCACTACCAAGGAAGAAGAGATATATAAGTACTTCACACCTGTGAAGACCCAATCACTCAGCAGAGAATAAAAAATGCTGTAGCCACCATGAGTAAAGGAGAGAAACAGGAATACAAGCTAACGAGCCCGCCTCTTTCTTCCTCCTTTCTCCTTTATTTACTTCTTTTACTGTCCCAGTTAATTAAATAATACTTTGACTCTCAATTAGAGTATCCATATAAATCTTTGATAGTATTTAATCCAGTTTACATTGGAATCCTTATCTTTTTTGCTGAAGTCTTCATGCTGAAGCTTGTACATCAGAATCCTCTGGAAAATGCAATCATCTTGAATGGTCTGCAATTTCTCATACATCCTCAGCATCACCTCAGAGCTTGTTGTTTGTTAGTTACTGGGCATAAACCAAGGCTATCTCTTGTGATACTTACGACACAGTTTTGTGGTTCTCCAGTTCAGAGGATGCCCACCAGCATGAGCACACTGCCGGGAGTATTCAGCAAAGGTGTCACAGATACATGAGGCATTTTTAGACTCTTCAGAGAGGCACAAGTCTTCTTGGCAGGCCGTAATGTACTCTTTAACATCAACTAGCTGATTACACTCTGCAAATGCAGAGCTGGTCAATGTTTCCTCACATATATCATCCTTAGGAAGAAAAAAATTTAAAACCAACAAACTAAACAAAAAATAAAGGAGCAATATATTTGTATTGTTACTTGGTATAATTATTCTTTAATAGAATCATATAAGCTTTTTTAAGTTGCTGTCTCCCAAGGGCATTTCCTGTTGACGCAACTGAAGCTGCAGAAGGATATGGATAAGTTTGAAAGAAAAATGAAATAGTAAAAAAATCCTTACAAAAATATCAGTGCAATTGTCTGGCAGGGTAGAAGTGGGGTCTTCACAGACTTCTGTAGGCCCATCCATTTTCTGCATATTCCCAAACTGCAATGCTGTAATCTTAATATCTGCACAAAAGAAGTTTCATAATGAAGGCTGGGGTTTTTTTCAATGCAACTGTGCTTTATCTTACTCTTCTCTCAAAAATTCTGCTCAAGACTGGCCAAGGCAGCTACTGCCCTTAAGTCTTTAAATTTGATCATCACCCCTTCCAAAAGAAGCACTACATTCCTGTTTCAATTTATCTTGAAGAGCACCCTGGAAAAAGTAAACATTAGAAAACAATTTTCAGCCTATTACATCAGGATCCAAACTAAGATTTTTACTAGAAAAATAACAAACTGTTTTCAGATTATGTTGAGCTCATGCAGGGAATAGAGAAAGAGTCTAAACAGGGATATGGACAATGGAGATAGAATGCTATCCGATGCTGGATAGAATGATGAAGATAAGATCTTGCAAAAGTTATGCAACTCAGCAGGCAAATGTAGATATACCAATTTTAAGACAGGACCGAAAAAATAAATGTAGTAGGCCAGGTCCACTGGGGGCTGGTGGAGCAGGTCTGACAAAGAAAGGGAAGAGCGGTTTTGGTAGGAGGCTTGCCAGGCTGTCAAGGATGCTTTAACATAGATGTGTTGGGGGAGAGGGGCATCATTCCGTCCCAACACCCAGTCAGTTGTCAGCACCTATAATAAATGCTCGGAGCAATGCAGAGATATTCCACCCACTCCAGCCAATGAGCCGGCTGCATTTGGAGTTCAGCTCAGATGCCTCTATACAAATGCCTGTAGCATGGGGAACAAACAAGGGGAATTAGAGATGTGTGCACGTCTAGGGGGGTATGATATCATAGGCATCACAGAAACATGGTGGGATGGCTCCTGTGACTGGAATGTTGGAATGGAAGGTTACAGGTTCTTTAGGAAAGACAGACCTGGCAGGCGGGGAGGGGGAGTTGCTATTTATATTGGGGATAGGCTGGAGAGTATGGAACTCTGTCTGGGGACAGGTGAGCAGTCAATAGAGAGTTTGTGGGTCAGGGTCAAAGGGAGAACAGGGATGGGAGGCATTATTATGGGGATCTGTTACAGACTACCTGATGAAGAGGACTTGGTAGATGAAGCACTCTATAGACAAATAGGAACAGCCTCATGCTCAAAGGCCCTTGTTTTCATGGGGGGACTTCAACCACCCTGATATCTGTTGGAGGGGTGGTACGGGACAGCACAAGCAGTTCAGGAAGTTCCTTGATTGTGTGGAAGACATCTTCCTTCTGCAAGTAATAGAGGAGCCGACAAGGAGAGGTGCCGTGCTTGACCTCGTGCTCACCAACAGGGACGGGCTGGTTGGAAATGTGATGCTCCAGGGCAGCCTTGGTTGCAGCGATCATGAGATGGTCGAATTCAAGATCCTCAGGACAGTGAGAAGAGCGTGCAGCAAGCGCACTGCCCTGGACTTCAAGAGAGCAGACTTTGGCCTCTTCAGGAACCTGCTCAGTAAGGTTCCATGCGATATGGCCCTAGAGGGCAGGGGGGGCCAAGACTGTTGGTTGATATTCAAGGATCACCTGCTACAAGCTCAGGAGTGTTGCATCCAAACAAGAAAGAAGTGCAGCAGGATGGCCAGGAGACCTCCTTTGATGGATAAGGAGCTGCTGAGGAAAATCCAAAAGAAAGAAGAGGTATATAAACAGTGAAAGCAAGGACAGGCGGCCTAGGGAGAATGCAGGGATGCTGTCTGGGAAGCTAGGGACCAGGTTAGGA
>JANRGW010012352.1:0-27583 GCA_024733675.1 Psilopsiagon aymara | reverse complement strand
GTAAGGGTGGTGAGGCACTGGAATGGGTTGCCCAGGGAAGTTGTGAATGCTCCATCGCTGGTGGTGTTCAAGGCCAGTTTGAACATAGCCTTGGGTGGCATGGTTTAGTGTGAGGTGTCCTTGCCCATGGCCGGGGGGTTTATCCTATGTGATCCTAAGGTCCTTTCCAACCCTAACTATTCTATGATTCTGTGACTCTTCACGTAAGAATTGCATGTGACTCTAAACCCAAACCCTACTAGGAAGAGTCTCCTTGAGATTACTAACAAATATGCTGAGAAATGCTCAGTCTCTTTTCTGTCATATATTTGTTCATCAAGTGGTGAGATTGAAAGATCAAATCCTGGATTCATTGATTAAAATAAGATCTGTTCTTAGTTCTTTGCTAGGTGAAGTCTGGTTGGAAGAGAAAGGAGGGAATTTCAGTACTTCCTGAAAAGGCATCAAGGAATATGTCTTTCTGCAGTAATACCATAAGTACAAACCCAGAGAGGGAGATGGCAGCGGGGAGAAGTATTACACATGTAGGGCCAGGATTTGATTCCTTGGTCATTATGAACTGTCTTATCATCTCGGTATACCTTTGTGCGTTTTTCACATGCATGACTCTTGCTGTGATGATTTGTAAATTAAAAACATCATCCATATCTGCTTGCTTATCTCAGATTCAAAGACAGATCACACCAGTCTTTGAACTCTGCCAGTGTTTGCCAGTAAAACATGATCCTGATTCCATTCCTGAAGTTTCACAGTAATATATATATATAATATTTTATTCTTTTAAGGGTGCTTTAGTGCCTGACCATCACACATTGTTAATGATGGAATTGCAACATTAACATTGCATTTACCTATTTGTTTAGTGGATTCTAACTGGATGGAGAGAGAACTAAATAACTATGGGGTGTTTTCCCCAAATGATTCTTGAAAATGTGGTTCTTTGGTAAGGATATGAGTAATTTGTGAAGAAACATTGGTGGGTATCTTCTGATGGCCTTTTTTCTAGCCTACTCAAAATAAAACCTTAGCATTTTAGAAAGAAGAATAAAATGTGGAAAATAGAAGGAGAGCAGTCTTTGCAACCACAGCGAAGGTCAAGTGTCAGGGAGTGGAAGTTGTGTTCCATATCTTCCTGAGCCTGGGCAAATAGCAAACCATTCCCCCTTTTGCACATCCGTTCTATTTGCGCTTTAGAAATGTCAGTTCAGTTCATTACCCTTTGTAAAAGAAAAAAAGAGTTAACATTTGGGTTTTGTCCAAAGTATTAGGGAGTTATGGAGGTTTTCTGCATTCAAGCCCCCATATCTAGCTCCAGCAAGGGTTTATTTAAAAACCTGAGTGCCAGTGCTGTTTCTTTCCCTTCAGTCCATCTGGCCACACAGCTAATCACAAAGCTACAGCCTGGGACTATTTCCAAAAGCAAGCGGTACTCCCTGTATGAAGCAATCCTCCATTCAGCTGCCATTTTATTCCTTTTTGATGAAACTATGTATCTGAGAAACCAACTGCTGATCCTTACTGCACTCCCATGCTCACTTGGTAACTGTGGTGGTGTTTCACACCCTCGAGAGTCCCATGTCATGCTTCACAGGCTTTGAGCACACTCTGCAGCAGAGTCTCTGTGGCAGTGGAGAGTATACCTAATGGTGAGAATAGGTGGCCAAGGCAACAGAAGAGGAGGAAAGCTGCTTTGTAAGGAGTCAGAGACATTTATTGCTTACAGAAGCAGATCACAGTCCATCTACACTAAGAGGAAAGCAGACACCCCTTCCTGAGAAAATATGTGAAATGACTGGGGTCCAGCATGGGGGAAGAGACTGTCGGGGACTGATTCATGCCTTGGCTGCATCATCACAGGGTCGGAGGCTGAGTTTTTGTAACTTTTGCTTGAGGCAAAAAATAGCAGAAAGGTAGATGTGCTTTTAAAAATAGTCTGGATTTGTGGCTGGAGATCAGAACTCTTGGAGGCTTATCCACATTTTTCAGACTCTCTGGGGGTTTCTGTCTGTAGGGTTTATGAACTAAATATCCTTTTCTTTAAAAAAAATGCAAAAAATAGTGCATGTGGGAGGGAAACAGATACCTGACTGTAGGAAAAACTGCAGTGTACATGTAGAGAGACAAGTCTTAGCATATATTAGACTGAAGCATGGAGTGGGTACAGAATGGCAGTGAACAAGGACTGTTTATTTCTTGAGTGTTGCTTTCTGTTAAGCAGCTCTTTGAAAGTCAAGAGAGCATTGAATCACACTGGAGTATAGCAAAAATGTGCAGCAGCTTGCTCAGCAGTGAAATGGAGAGTGCCGTTGTTGAAGCACCGAGCAGATCTAGCTGGAGTACATTTGGGGAAGGCATAGCATTACAACAGCCAGCACCGGCCTTAAAACAGCTTTTTGTCTGAGCAAGTCCCTGATAGCCTATGGCATGGCACCCTGTATATAGCATGGGTGCAGCCAGAGGGGCCTGTGCTTTTACTGACAGGAACTACAAATGTAGGTTAAGCAAAAAACATGCCTGTTCAAAACCTTTTGGCCCATTTTAAAATAAAAATAGTCAGGTGTAACTTCCATCCTTTGAAAATGCTTCCCCCAGACAAATTTTGCAAAGGCTATATTTGAGGTATCCACACCTACTGGCAAAGGAATAACAACATGGGTTTATGCTGAGCTGTATTTATGGGCATATTTGGAGATTTTACTGGTTAAAAAGAAAACTAATGATGAGAGGGCAGGGATAAAACTTGCCCCTCATGGGCTCATACTCATTCCAGCCAGAAAAATGTGCCACGCCCTTTGGAGCCCTGAAAATTTGCCTTCAGCAGCCAAACACAAGCTCACAACACTAGTTTGTGTTTGATTTTGTTGAACTTGATAGAATGAGTGTTTGTGGGAACAAACGATAATCAAGATCCCTGTGGAGATCCACTGGTATATTCTGTTTCCTCAGATTCTTTGTTTTATTCATAGAGCAGAAAGAAAATGAAGTGTGAATGACATAATCATAGAACAGACTCATAGAATAATGAACATGATCTGGCAGTGTGCGCTCGCAGCCCAGAAAGCCAACCGTATCGTGGGCTGCATCAAAAGGAGTGTGACCAGCAGGTCGAGGGAGGTGATCCTGCCCCTCTACTCTGTTCTCATGAGACCTCACTTGGAGTATAGTGTGCAGTTCTGGTGTCCTCGACGTGAAAGGGACATGGAACTGCTGGAACAAGACCAGAGGAGGGCCACAAGGATGATCATAGGACTGGAGCACCTCCCGTATGAAGATAGGATGAGAAAGTTGGGGCTGGAGAAGAGAAGGTTGCGTGGAGACCTCAAAGCAGCCTTCCAGTATCTGAAGGGGGCCTATAGGGAAGCTGGGGAGGGACTCTTCATTAGGGACTGTAGTGAGAGGACAAGGGGTAACGGGTTCAGACTTAAACAGGGGAAGTTTAGATTGGATATGAGGAAGAAATTCTTTACTGTAAGGGTGGTGGTGAGGCACTGGAATGATTTGCCCAAGGAAGTTGTGAATGCTCCATTGCTGGTGGTGTTCAAGGCCAGGTTGGACATAGGCTTGGGTGATATGGTTTAGTGGGAGGTGCCCCTGCCAATGGCAAGTGGGTTGGAACTTGATGAACTTAAAGTCCTTTCCAATCCTAACTATTCTATGATTCTATGATTCTATGTAGGTTTGTAAAGACCTTTAAGATCATGAACTCCGACCATAGACCTAACACTGCCAAGTCCACCAATAAACCATGGCCCTAAGCACCACATCTATATATCTTTTAAATACCTCCAGGGATGGTGACTAAACTGCTTCCCTGAGCAGCCTGTTCCAATGCTGGATAACCCTTTGGGGGTAGAATTTATTCTAAACCTTCCCTGGCATGATTGGAGACCATTTCCTCTTGTCCTGTCACTTGTTACTTCGGAGAAGAGACTGGCACTCTCCTCACTACCTCTTTTTAGGTAGTTGTAGACAGCAATAAGGTCTTCCATGAACCTCCTTTTCTCCAGGCTACACAATCCCTCTTCCCTCAGCCACTTTTCAGAAGACTTGTGCTCCAGGCCCTTCATCGGCTTTGTTGGTCTTCTTTGGACATGCTCTGGCACGTCAAGATCTTTCTTGCAATGAGGGGCAGATAATGCAGTAGTTCATGGAGTGGCAGCCATCTAAGCCCAAGGAACAGGGTGGATCTGGTACTGTGACCAACACAGTCCTGGACTTAGAAAATTAAGTGCATCCTACCAAGAGTCTGTCATTTTCCCTGTTGGTGGTAGGAAGGGGAAGGGACACATATAGGCGTGTAAGTGCAAATTGCTAGAAGAAGCTGTAACATGACTATCAACTGATGAGCTGGAATTTGCTTGTACTCTGTAAGTAAAGCTTCTTCCCAGTTACTTGCGACTGAAAAGAACAAGCTTGACACTGATGCTGTGTAGAGGATCAGATTTAATGAAGAAAGTCTTGTGAGCATACTGATGGTTACTCTCAGAGTATGGCTGAGCTCACTTCCTTGTGTTATGCTGTATTCCTTTGTAAACACAGTCCTGAATAAATGGCAGACTGAAGAGAATAGGTGGAGGGAACATGGCCGGAGAGCAGTTCTCTGCCACACCATTGTTTCATTTCTCTTCTGGTGTTACACAGTAGCAGTTGGAGACACCTGATAGAGGTAACACAATTGTAATTCAAGCAGCAAAGCAAGATTCTCTATAGAAAACTTTTCCCCACACTTGGCAATTTGTCTGAATCTCTCTCCATTGATACTTAATCAACAAATACACAGTTAATGACTCCTAAGAATGTGCATCAACTTGGTCTTGGATGCCTACTGATAGGACAGCCTTGAAGCTACTTTCAGCACCAGTTTGATTTGCTGCTTTTTTCTTTAATCTGCAGTTATAGTTTATTATCCCATCTCCACTACATGTGGTAGGAAGCAGTCCTGTAGAAATACAGTACTCAGGTACGGCTGAGACTCCAGCACAGAATCACTCTGATATTTTAGAGTCTTTCCTCAAAATATAATGGATAAAGAGGTGCCAGTCCCCTACCCATAATACTGGTCATTGGCAGCTATAATTTACTTCTCTTGCCCATCTGTGTGAGATACGTGAGTTCGATAGGTAGAGGAGAGATCAAGTTTGCACCTTCTCTGCTGGTGAGCTCAGCCTGTGCTGCTGCTTATTGCAGGTGCTGCTAACATAGCTGGTGGGAAGAATGCATTGGCAACTGTGGAGTCTGCTGTCATCCATCACCCTGCTGGAACCCCATCAATGCAAGTCAGCCTGCATGGGATGAAACGCAACGTGTCGGATCTGCGGCTGCAGCTACATCAGATGAAACAGCTACAGGTATACCTATCTGGGTAATTGTCAGCAAATGCCCTTTTCCTTCCTCCTTCTCTCTCCCACTCCCTTGCTCCCCCATATGTACGAGCGATTCTCAGTAGCAGAATTCTAAGCAAAGAGAGAACCCAAGTATTACAGACACAAAAATGTATTCTGCTGTAGCATGCACCATTTACATAGTCCTTAAAGTATGAGAATTAGTTCAGTTTAACTACTGCTGCTCAGATATTGATAAAAACCGTTACTTTTTGGCTTTTCTTGATGACTCTGGACATTGAACAGTATTTATATTACAATAATATCAAGTCTGTGATTACAGTTTGGACGCTGCTGTGTTATGTGCTGTATAAACATGTTGGAAGAGCCATGTTCTTGTTCTATACTGTTTACTATTGAGACAGTTTTAAAGTTCCCAAATAAACAGCTTTGATGTCAGGAAACCAGAATGTAGCTGAGGATCAGTAGATGTGCCTTAAACCAGAGCTTGAGTCCTGTATTTACAGAATCCAGAAGAATAGCCAACTTAAGCAGCAAGGAAAAAAGATATTTCAAAAGTTGCTGCAAAGGTTTTGTATATTGGAATATAAGTAAGGTTGTGCCTTACTTATATTCAAATTTTACCAGTACCTTCCTAATACACATCAACCTCTCAAAATCTGCAAGAAACAAGAAGAACAATGGTGAGTTAACCAAAATGTTCTGCTGACACCTACCATCATCCTGCAAATGTAAATATATGCTGTTCATGTTAGACACTGTGAAAATAAGCATATGCAGCTGTACAGGTCTTCAGCCCTTCACTTAATTGGAAACTGAGTAGCTCAGAAGATGCAGAAGGAGGTAAAGCAATTTCTTGTAAGACAAAGTGGACAGCAGGGGAAACTTTAATACTCTGCCAATACTTCTTGCCTGGAAAGTGACATCACATGTTTGGTACCGTAGGGCTGCAGCTACTACTATTACAACCAGGTGGTTTTGAAGATGAGAGTGGTACTGTGTCAATCTCCTTTGATTTGCTGATTAATTTTTCAACAGAATAATGGTAATACGTGTCAGAATTCAGAGCACATTTTGCCATCACTTCTTTAACTAAAGGAAATCAAACTATGAACCACTTTCAGGGCAAAGGAGCAGAAGGGTGAGGTAAACATCAGGGTAAAGAAAATGTGGCCAAGACTGAAGATGCTGTGACAAGGTCCTGTGCTGTTTTCTGGTAATGAAGAGGTGGCTAAAGGCATTTAGAGCAAACAGTTGTGTCAGCAAGGTGACCTCTGCCTGTGATAACAACACCCATGTGTTTACATTTTCAGCATATAATGAGTATGTTCCTATAGCAAATGCATCTTTCAAAAGCTGTTCTCAGCAGTGCTGCCAACGTGCTGGCCGTCATGGTCCCCATCTAATTTCAAGACTCTGGTTTGGGATCTCTGCCCTGGCACTTTATGTATAAGTGCATATTCTTACACATTTGTGCTGCAAACTACTGCAGCCCCTCTGTCCTTCTGTAACTCTATATGCCAAATGCAGAGGTATCTCAGACACCTGGCCACCAGCTATGCTTAGCATGTGGCTTCCTAAAGTGGGATGGAGGTGGCAGTGCTGGGCTGGAGGCAGTACACATTCTCACAGGGCCTGTTCACCAAGGAAGTGGCATTTCCCCAGCTGCAGCTTGTCTCCAGGCCCTGTCTGAGGTGGTAACCTTGCTTTTGATCAGATATAGCATTACAGGACACAGGAGTGAAAAAAGTTGTGCCATCTACATAAATAAGTGCTGCCAAGGAAGTATTGAGAAGGAAAAAAGGACGTATCCCAAGTGTGTTAATTAGCTCTGGCTGGCTTCCCTTATTTCAGAAATGATAGAAAATTCAGTGCATCGTGCCAGTAGGAAGTGGGCAGATTTGTGATAGTCGGATGGAAGAACTCAAGGGAAACCTTAGTATATTACATATAAATTGCATTCCTGAGAGTGAGGTTTTGTCATGGCTTTCCTGAAATGGTGGAATTATTTTGAAAAGGGCTCCCAGTTTGTAGTGCAGTAAGTGAAACAGCTGGTATTTTAAACTGAGGAGTGCCGAGATATCGCACTTCCAGTGAAAAGATTTTGTGCTGTGTTTTTAGAAAATAATTTGAAGTAAAAGAGAAAAGTAGTTTTCTGGTTTTCTGGGTTGTTTGCATACTGTGTGTGACTGCTTCATATTTTTCACTTTCACTGTTTCTCCTGGGTTGGCAGTCAGTTTATTCCTGTTTGTGTGAATTTTTCATACATTGACAGACTAAAAGAAACACTTCCCAAGAACTTAGAGATGATTGCACAGGCAAAAAGTTGGCAAGATAACTAAGAAACAAGAATAGGACATACAACTGTATTGAATACTCTCTGTGGTTCAATTTTCACTTCATGTTGCCACTTTAAGTTTTTACTCATTTGCTTAATAGAATCGGAGAAACGCATGATGGAAAACACCCGTTCATTCATGTAGCCTTTGTCTGTTCTGGCAAAACCCCCTTTTGAACCATATCCAGCAGCAATTGATCCAGATGTATTGGTTCACATTCCAGTTGAACGTGTATGCTACCGGATGTAACCAAACAGTTAAGACTGTTTTATTCTGCGGTTGGATTTTCACCAGGGATTCTTAAAAGAAAGACATTTGCATTGTGGCTGTTGCTAGAGGTTAGATATGCTTCTTGCTACTTCACTAGCATCTTCCTTAAATGCTCTCATTTTCAGAGATACTCAAGAAAGACTAGTTTCATGGTGTCATGGAGTTTTTCTCACTGATGGAGATAGGCTATAGCCCAACCTGTGTCCCAGATGCGTTTGTTGTTGTTAAGACAGGAGTCCAGGATGAGTTCAGTGGGGTTGTTTATTCTGCACTCCCAGATAATGAGAACTTTTAGTGGTAGGTTTGAATCGAGGCTTAGAGCTCATGTTTATGGTATAGATCATTAGCTTATATGTACGTTGGATGCTTTTTTTGTCTATCCCTTCCTTTCCCTCATTGAATACATTCTAAGGGAATGCAGTTAGACATAATTAAGGTTCAGCATTAGGAATGTGTATACATGCATGCTTTTTCTTCACTTAATGTATTATTTGCAGGGAAATGAGTGCTGTGAAAAGGATGGAAAATATAATAACAATACTGTCATGAATAGTATATGATGTTTGGCCTCACAAGTGTAACTTTGAATTAGAAATTCAAATATGTTTTGAGCTGTATTACAGAATTGGTGAGACTTCATTTAATCTGTGTATGGTAGCAAACTTAGGAATTAGATAATCATACTCTACAGAGATGCTGAGCTGCAGGCAGTCAGTCCCTGTTTGTGGCTGTGTGCTGCTGTGTGTGCTGAGTTGAGTGGCCCAGAAGCCTCTCCCAGCAGGACAGGCCCTGCTCCCACTGGACAGGTCATACTTATCTCCTAATGAGAAGCAAGGCTGTGAACTAATACTTGATTTCCCAGTTTCAGGTCTCATAGATAATAACTGTTTCAGAGTCATTTAAACTGGTTCAGATTATTCTTGAAGTAGGTGCCAGAGGCAGTGCTGGGGTACTTGTGAGAGAGCAGTAATAGATAATGGCTGAAGCAGTAGAAAAAGAAGAGGGGCAAGGTAGGTATCTGGGGGGATTGGTGAGGCTGGGAGTGAGAGCCAAGGGTAATGAATGAAGAGGAGGATGCTAGAAATCTAAATAAGCATGTGACATTTCTTTCTGTTTGATAGTTGCTTGCAGTTACAAGTCAAGTTAACTCTAATTAGCAAGAAATTGCCATTTGGTGGCAACAGGAAAGCCTGCATTGCTTTTCCTTACCTTTGGACACTTGACTTTGGAGCTTGAAGACTGTTTCAACGAAGTTTCTTTTCAAGTATGAGCATCTAAGATTGTTTGTTTGGGTTGTTTTTAAGCAAAGTTACGGTACAGAAAGTTCTACTCTGTGGAACCAGAATAACTTTGGCAGATCCACAAAACTTCTTCCACTGGTGGTGGTAGAGTAACTGGTAGAGGTGGTCTGAGGGATGAATGGGGTGTGCACTTTGCCAAGGGGTGTGAGATCTGATACCTGCTGGCAGAAGAAAGGTGAGAATCAAGTTCAATTCCAGAATGTGGAGGTTAATGTTCTATAGTGGCCAGAGACTGCCTCCTATTCCTCAGCCAGCTCTTTGCCTCTGCTACTGCCTTATGTTGTCCTTTGGTGACTCTGCCCCGCTTAAACCCGCAATTACTCCTCTGGTTCCTTCTCTTCTCTCTCTATAACCATCTGTACCTCTTCCTTCTCATCTTCTTTTGTCTCTGTTCCCCAAGCATGAACAAAACCAGGTTTTCCAGAATTAGCCAAGTGTTGCATGAATTTTCACAGAAATGGCAAAAACATCTCTTTGATTCCAAGATGAGTCATTTCCCAGACTTCAAGAGCTCACTCCAGATACTGAGGTTTGGGAATCCTCATCACGTAAGCTTTCTGAAATATTGCAGAGCTATTTTTTTATTCCTTAACCTTGTAATCAGAAATGGATGAACTTTTATGACTGAAACTTTCTAATACTGTTCAAGCACTGCATAAATGGAAGTGACAAGTACCTTAGCTGTAGATGTCACTACAATAAATGCAGATCCCCTATATACCTTCATAATTGGGATAAAAGAATTGTATCTACAATTGTCTAACCTCAGACACTCGCATATACTTAATTTTGGTATTACTGGGAGTCACTGTTACTAGCTGAGGAACATAGAGACTTACATTCTGGACATCTGAGAATTAAGACTGGCTCCTTCCCACTGACCTTCTCACTGACTTCAGATCAGTTGTTTCATATATCCTAAGTCACTTCCCTGTGTCAAATTTCCACACTCTTTTAAAAGCTGTGAATTAACTGTATGACTGAAGTGTTGCATGCTCATTCACTCATTCATTCATTCATTTATGATTTCCTTCCTGAAAATGTGGCGCAGTGAAAGAGATGCGTGTCTCAGCTGTGCTGGCCCTGCTGTAAGAGGTTTTAATTTATCAAATCCAAACATTAATCCCATAGTGGGGAAAAATACACATATGCACTGTCTTCAAAAGGATCCAGTCTGGCGTAAAGCAGCTGACAATGTTTATAAATCTGTGCTGTTTCAAATGTTTTCCAGCTTATTTTTTTTCCCTAACAGCTAACACTTATCTTCAGCAGAGTTTTGAGCTAACACCTCCTGCTTGTCACAGCTCAGCCCCACTCTTACACTTCAGTGAAGTGTCACCCTCCCTCTCATTGCAGTTGTGCCATTGGAGAAGGCAGAGTCAGACACAAGGACTGAAGAGTTGGGAGGGGAGAGTTGAGCTTATTCCTCCAATTCCCACACTGATTGGAATGAATGACCTGGGCAAAGGCTTTTTTTTCTTTTCTTTTTTTTCTTTTCTTTTTTTTAGTCTGAATCCCATGAACTCTCTTAAATCGACTTAAAAAGAAGTCACTTTGCATTACACTGTCTTGTAGGTAACCCATTTGTGTGATTCTTCCTGTTAGGCAGTGGTTTGCTTTGCTTGTTATATGTGGTTTGGCTGTTAAGCCTGGATGTTCAGAGGACAGCTGACAGTTCAATTGCTAGTTTTAAAACTGGAACTTCATCTCCCAGTTGACACAGGTGTTTTTACAAAACTTAACAGTGTGAGATGGCTTCTGGGCTGACAGAGTTGTGTTGCCCATATCCCAAAGCTGTGACTAGACTTACCATGTTTTGGTTTGTGTGAGTATGGGGCATAGCTTCTCTAGGGCTACCCACAAAAGCATACAGTCTAGTTTGCTTTCTTAGCTGCGTTTTGCTCTGCAGACTTAATGTCAGTAAGAAAATCAGTGCTTTAGGTACTTAATGTAAGGCTAAGTTAAGGAGGAAGGTGTGACTTTTACAGTTCTTAGGAAAATTATCATATTATGAAAGGGTTTTTTTGGGGAGTTTTTATGTGTTGCAGATGAGCTGTATGTCTGTACCAAATTACACCAGATGGCACAATCCTTCCTCTGCCACTTGAGAGATGGAGGTATTCCATTCTGAGAACAGCAGTGCATTCCATCCTTGACATTAATGTGTGGGATTATCCACTAGGCACGTATGGGCAGTGCGATGCATAGGCTTACGAGATACGCACAGAGTGGAAGTCAGGCTTCCGGCATTCTCGTGAGTTGTGATTACTTCTTGATTCATGCTGGACTGAGCAGACTAAAGGGGCCACAAACCTTTCAGAAGTTATGCATTTACGGTAGTGTACTGATCCCAGCATCTTTTGTTCATCAGTTTGCAACTTGAAGTTAGATAGATGCATTAGAAGTTAGACATATACATTAGAAGTTAACCAGATTTAGGCTTTTCTCACCTCCAACACTACCCCACGGTTTGTAATGTTTGTAAGTAAAGTTATGAGGGAAATAAGGTAAAAACTCTCTCTCACACAGTAGGGCTGTGTTTATCCCAAACTGTTTCCACATCTGCAATGTATTCTCCTGCCAGGGGTGTCAGTCAAACAGGAAAAATTGAAGTTGATTTCTTTTGTGCAACAGCTGCAGAACCAGGAGATGCTGAGGGCAATGGTGAAGAAAGCGGAGATGGAAATCAATGGCAAAATGATTGAAACTGTGAAGAGGCTGGAAGATCCTGTGCAACGACAGCGCAACCTGGTGGAACAAGAAAGACAGAAATACCTCAACGAGGAAGAAAAGATAGTAAAGAAGTTATGGTGGGTTGAGAAAACTCATAATTTTGCCTGGCTCTTTTTTCCATAAAGTAGTAACTTTCACCACTGTCTTCAGTGAAACTGCACCTGCGTATGCTGTTTTAGATGTGTTTCCTTGCACTCATGTTGACTGTAAAACTTTGTATGTGCTATGCAATCACTGGTCCTGCCTGGGAGTCTTCCTTTGCACAGCCACTAGGTAAGTTCTACCTGTTGAAACCTCCTCAGGAGTCCCTTGTAGTGGGGTATAAGGACCACGACCACCTCTGTCTTCTGAAGGCCTCCCCCTGCTGTAGCTCTCACCTTCAGCTTTATGTATATTATGCTTTAGGGAAGGAGGGAGTCATTTCCTCAGGAACAAATGGATGCAGAGGAAGGTAATGAGCTTGGCTTTAAGTAGGAAAATCAGATTTCAATACTAAGTACTTTGGCTGTTACAAAGAAGAGGTAGGGGAAGTCATAAATAGGGATTTAAATTTAATTGCAGTTAGCAGTGCCAGTCTCCATCTCAAATTTACTTACTGGGATTTCCATACACTTCAGATAAAAATACTTTCCTTTTTATTTGTTATTCTGTAAAGTCTCTTTATTCCTGTGTCTGCCATTTGTAGGACCTTTTCCCAAGAAACTTTGGTTTGCTGATGGAATCCAGTTGTTCATTTTAGTCCATGTTCAGAGTCCACAGGAGGCAAGATGAAGCTGAAATCAATAAGCAATTTAACTAGTTCTAGCACTCACATTTGGAAGATGCTATATAACTAATTATTTCTCATTACTGAATGTAGTTCACATCTGAAGAATTGCTCCATAATAGGGAGAAACTTTCTAGTCAGTTTCTCACTGGAAAAGATGATGGAAGAGTCATAAGGGTACAGTTCTTGACAGCTAAGGAGTGTAAATCTTTCCTGTTGATCAATGTGTCAGCTTAATAAGGCTTGTAATAAAAATGATGCCTCTGTAAAGACAAAGTAGACTGTTACTAAGGGAGTCTGTTTCCTATGAAGAGAAGTCGAACGTGCAGTAACAGTCCGTACTAGAGTATATAATCCTCTCATCTGATTTGAAGTCTTAAATAACATTGTGTTAGTCTTAAGTAATTGCCCTCCTGTTCATCATGTTATTCCTGTGTACCTTGTTGCTTAGCTTCTAGATTGTTTGTTCTCTGTGGAAAGAACAATTTGTGTGATGGCTGTTTATAGCATTGCCTCATAAAATGGATACTGAGTGAGGTCAAGTGCACATGGCAGTAGTTGTTACAGCTGTTCATTTAGGATATGGCTTTGATTGCAATATGGTTCTGGTTTATCAGTGTTTGGAATTTTTTCTGTTCACAGAGTTTCTGCTGCTTCTGTGAAGCTTCATTTGTTAATGTTACAGGAAAACATCTTACTTAGATTGTTCAGGGGCTGTAAACATTAGTTCAACCCTTTTGGAGACATGCTAGAGATAACCATAAAATCACACAAAAAATAATTCATCAGTGGTGTCCAGCAAGCCTTCTTTGTCATACATTTGCACATTTGCAGGATCGGAGCCCAGTGTCACACCTGGTAACAACTGACAATATCAGTTCAGCAGCTGATGGCTGTTAATAATGAAGAGCATGCACCACAAAATTAAACATCTAATGTCACTGAAAAAGATTAACATTCTATATAGGCACTTTCATTTAAGCTGATCCTGGTGCAGATGTACAAACAAATGCAAAGCAACAGGGCAAAATATGTACCATTTCTTAGAATTTTAACTGCTGCGCTCTTGGCCTTTTCTGAATCCTGCAACTGAATCAGTAGATTGGCCTCATGCAAGACATGACAGCCTAAGGATTTCTTCAGTACTTACAAAAGTGTGTTTACTACTCTGAAGTGATAAATCTCAGCTTTAAAAGTTTTCCTTTTGCTATTCTGAAGATTAAGGCTGGGGAATAAAGAAATAAGAATACTGGTTGTAAACAGCAGAAGTGTCGCTGTACATTTCAGAGCAAGTTTTCTGTGGAGCACCATTTGTGACGGTTTCTACTGAAGTGTGCCCATATGTGTCACAGCTGTAGCAGGATTACAGCTCAGAGACACCTAATGAAATCTGGGTAGCACAGTTACACATAGTGTTTATGCACTCATGTAACTGTGAAATAAACACTCAGAATTAACTGGGTAGGGTTTTTCTCTATCTAGAAATTCAATTTTATATTTATATTGATATTTTATATATCAATTTTATATTTTTAGATATTTGAAATATCTATTCAATTCAACATTAGAGATGGCATATAATGCTTTTGGTGTCATAGATTCTAGCCTTAAAATCTACCAGACAAAGGAGAGATGATGATATGACATATTGACTAATGAAATATTTATGTTGTGAGGGGCAGGTATGACTACTATATTGTAGATTATAGATTATTGTAAGCACTTTAATAGATGGGGTTTTATAAGCATAGTAATTTAAATTATAGCCACAGCCAATCTGTCTAATTGGATATGATCCATATGAAGTTACAATTTATATTTTGTTAGGAAAAGTATCAGACTTTTTCATAAGAGTAACTGTAACAGAATAAGTCAGTAAGAGCAAAACCCCACTTGGTAGTGTTAGAGAGCCATTAGTAGCAGATACTTGGGAAAAGATACAAAAACATGGCTCAGAGCCCATCTGCTTGCTTTTAATGACTTGCAGCTCAGGGATTTTCTGAGTCAGAGATGGTGTCTTCATATGCAAAACCTCTACACAGATTGTTTACTTTTCATGTACTTATACATTTTTAAAAATGTATGTAAACTTTGCTGTCTGTGGCATGTAGGCACAATGAATTCTGTAGAGTAATCCTTTTCTCAGGTAGAAAGAATCTCTTTTTGTTTGGTTTTGAATCTTTCACCTGTCAATCAATCCCCAAACTCTTAAATCATGCACAAGAGAATATTCACTCTCACCATGCTGGTCATGATGCTATAGAAGCTCCTCCACTCCTTTTCCAGTCTCTTTTCCCCCACTCATGCGTTTTTCAGCCTCAGAAGTCATAGTCTGCTTAGTTACTCCTCTTGTAGAAGCCTTTCTATAGGTTTTGTCATCCTGTTGCCTTTCTCTGTGCCCTTTCTAACTCTAGGGCGCATCTGTGAGATGGGAATAGGGAGAGCAGAGCATGCAACAGTTATATCAGAGATGGACACGCCATGCCTTCATGCAATGGCCTCCCTGTCCTGTTCCACATAAGCTTCCCATTACAAACCCAGCATCTCATTCACAAAGGGTACTTATCAGTTCAAAGTTCATTATTGTGTATAATAACTTAGGATTTGGGGAGCTTCTTGGTTTTAGGTGGGGTTGGGTTTCATTTTATTTCTTCTCTTCTCATGAGCATTACTTTACTTTTATTAGGAATTAATTTAATCTTTGGCTTTTTCCTGGTCAACTAGTTATCAGATGGTCCATCTGCAGCCTTCTGCAGTCACCTTGCATTTTTATTCCCCTGAATAATGTAATATTCTTTTGAGATCTTTTTACTGTAGTATTCATCCTTTTTTCTAAATAATTTATAATATGTTGAAAAGCACCAGCCTGAGCACCAATCCCTGTGGAACTCACCAGCAAACTACATTCATTGAGTAAGCTGTTCACTGATCCCTTCCCTTTACTTCCAGTACTTTATCCATGAGAGAATTTTTATCTTGTCCCATGGCAACTTCGTTTTCTTGAAAGCTTTTGCTCAGGTACCTTGCTGAAAACCTTTTGGGCTATAGCTTGTCCCTATGCTCTTGTTGTTTCCTTGTGGACTGTGAGACTTACTTTTGCTTTACACAAATCACATTAGTTACTCCTGAACGCAGTATATTTATCCATTGGTCCACTAATTCTTTACTGTTTATTCTTTATTTTGGTATCTATCAATTACACCAGTCTAGATGTCAGCCTCACCAGGGTACAGTTCCCTGGATAGTCCCGTCTCCTTTTAAAAAATGTGTTTGCATCATCCCTGACACTTTCCAGTATTCTGGTGCCAAAGCAATTTTAATCAAGAATTTAGATGCTTAATATTAATAGTTCAACTGTTTCACCCTCGAGCTGCTATTGAACTCCAGGGCACATACCATCTGGCCTGGGTGATTTGTTACTATTAATTTTGTCAGTTTGTTTTATAACCTGTTCTACTGATTCTGCAATCTGAGATGGATCCTCTGATGCTTTTTTGCCTGAAGAAAGATCTCAGCATAAGAGTTTGCCTTGGCTCTGCTGGGTATAACACAGATGCAGAAAAGTCATTTATCTTGTATCAGCCTTCTGAAACTGCGTTAATGTGAATTTCTTGTTAATTGGGTTTGCTCAGTCCAATCTATAAAGCCAAATTGCTTCCCCAGTGATGGAAAAGAAATGCTGGAGACTGCTGGATCTGTTTCAGACTTCGGCTTCTGAAGGCTGAGGTTTCTTTTCCCTGCAGTTAACCACAGGAGGCAGTGTAATATGTTATCCCCTGAGTAATTTCAGGATCAGTTGTCTTGTTTGATAGCATCACTGTATGGAATTCAAGGGGCTTTATGATGACCTTTGTGTTTCTGTTCAAATAACAAAGGGGAAAGAAAACCCTCATCAGCTACCTGAAAGTCTTCCCTTTATATCCCTGTGTGTCCAACAATCAGAAACCTACTAAAACATCATAACATTGTTCTGTGTGTGTATTCCTTTTTCTTCCTTCCATCCATGAACAAATTTAAGCTTCTGCCCTTATCTTTTTGGTTGCCTGGTGTACCTGTGCCTTTATTGTAAAGGCAGACACAGAGACGGCAATCTGCATTACCGCAGCTTCTTCCACTAGAAAAATACCCTGAGAAACGTTCCCTTGCTGCCATCGTGTGGTCCATTGGGTTGTTTCCTGCAAGTATACTTGTGCTAGTGGAAATACTGAATCCCTCAGCTTTCTCATGGCAGAGTCTTAGAAGTGGGCTTAAATTGGGAACAGGGTCATTTACCTCCACTTCTCTGTGATCTGTTCAGAAGAAACTTACTTATGATTCTTAATTCAAAATTTTTATTATAGTTTCTAAAATTCTTAGTCTCTGGATTGAAACGAACTTTTTGCTGTGTGCATTTGATGTTTGGATCCTAATACTGGTTTTGGTTTTCTGTATATCAGAAGTTCTAGTGTATTGCTATTGCTCTGACTCTGCTCCCACTTTAAATTGACCTAATTTAAAGCTGTGCTGTAGGGGATTTTCTCCTTTTTATTCTGTTACTGCCCACCTGCTCCTCTCTTTTCCCCCATATGTCACCTGTTCACTGAGATAGATCTAGGAAGTGATCTGGCTGAAAATAAGTCATTTTCTCCTGGATCTTCATGGCAGTTCTGGTACAAGGGAAATACAAGGAAATTCAAGGCCTGCAGTTGGTGTAGAATTCAGTCTTTCCATACCCGTTTTCAGGCAATCAGCCCATAGTTTGATTCTCTTATAGCAATGGTAAAACTGCTACCTAAATAGATGCATGAAATGAGGCCCCAAAATAGGTTAAAGTGAGTAGCCAGTTTGTCAATTCAGAGTTTGCTTTGCATTGTTTTCTACCATGCAATTAATAAGGCTCCTCAGAATATTCCTGTCAGTAAATTTGGTATCTATCTTAATAGAGGTGAATTTCTCTTAGAATATATATTCAAGAGATGATAAGAAATCTGGAGAGGGACTTTCTACAAGGGCATGTGGGGACAGGACAAGGGGAAATGGCTTTAAACTGAAAGAAGGGAGATTTAGGTTAGATATTAGAAAAAAATCTTCACTGAGGCTGGTGAGGCGCTGGCACAGGTTGCCCAGAGAAGATGTGGCTGCCCCATCCCTGGCAGTGTTCAAGGCCAGGCTGGAGGGGGCTTGGAGCAGCCTGATCTAGTGGAAGGTGTCCTTGCCCATGGCAGGGGGTAGGAACTGAATGAAGGTCCCTTCCAACCCAAACTATTCTATGACTCTATGATCCTTTTAAGGTATTTGCATGGATGTTTGTACAGTTGCACATAATGCATTTCAGGGTTTTTTTTAGAAATTTTTAAGTTTCTGTGTGGAAAATCCAGCTAAAGCAATGTGGTCTCAACTTTAAATGGAAAAAAAAAGTGGCTCCCCTAAACAAAAATAAAGTTTAAGTGTCTGAAGGATTATGAAAATTTACATAAATATGGAAGCATGGAAAAAAATATTGTGAAAGGTGATGAGGAAGCACCAGATGGAGTTGGAGGAAGGATGGGACAGCACTGGTTGGAAAAAAACATTTGAAGTGATTGATTCTTAAATCCGAATGCTGAGTGAGAGCTGCACACAATGTACACTTGCTGTTTCAGTCTGTCTATTCTTGGTAACAGGACCCTGTATCCCGTCTAAGAGGACCCTGCAGATAAACAAGGTTGCATCAAGGGGCCATTAGGTTTTGGGTTCTTACTTCACTGTTGAGCATTTCTTTGCATGTCAACAGCAATGAGAAAATGCCAGGTGCAAACCACTACTGGATGTAGTGGTAGCGTGTGTCTGTACCCTTCCAAGATTTGTATCCCCAGTGGTCTGGCTGTTAGATGTGTCTCATCACACCCCACACCCTTTATAGCACAGCTGCCTTAAGGTCAATATGCACTGCGCATCTTCATCCTATCAGAGAAATCAATCATCAGTCAGCTTGTTCCTATGCTGTGAGTGTCCAGCATCCTCATTTCCCCTCGTGGTACCCTGCTGTTTTTTCAGCCTCTGGTGGGAGATTTAAAGATGCCATAGTTGAGGTTTCTGGATTAGTTTAGTCCCTTCATTTACATATATTTGACTGCCCTGCTTACATTTTATGTCCACTTCTTTTGTTTTGCCAGTGAGCTGGAGGCATTTGTTGAGGACTTGAAGAAGGACTCCAATGCTTCCACCAAGGCAGTTACACTGAAAGATGTTGAAGATGGAGCCTTTCTTTTGCGTCAAGTGGGAGAAGCTGTTGCCACCCTGAAAGGTGTGTACTCCTCCTTTTTCTTTTGGTTCTTTTCTTTTAACCACAGTGGCTGAGAACAGTGTTTTGCATTTGATCTGGGAGCATTAACTCCCAAACTGATACAGAGTGGGAATTAAGGAGCTTGTTGCACAGCTGCTGTAGAGAGGAAGAAATTCAACTATTTGATATTTGCCCCATTATCCATTTCTCCTCAGGGCTTTTATCACTTCCTCTTGAGCTTCACAGGTGTTGTCTTTGCAGGAGAGTTCCCAACATTGCAGAATAAAATGCGTGCAATCCTCCGGATTGAGGTAGAAGCCGTGAGGTTCCTAAAGGAAGAACCACACAAGCTTGACAGCTTGCTGAAACGTGTGCGCAGCATGACTGATATCCTCACCGTGCTCAGGAGGTGAGATTTTTCGTTTGCTTTTTTCCTTACTCCAAGCTAAAGAATTTCCTCAAGAAGTGCTAAAACAGCTTCTGGGCTTGAGTTCTCCCCCTCTTATCAGGCAATCTGTTTGTAGTGTTTTATAGAAGCTTTCTAGAACCATCTCAAAGGAAAACAATCTAGTCTTTCCTGTGCTCCGTGGAGTGGTTCTGTTCTGACCAAGAGGCCCAGTGATCAAGGTCTTATGATTTTCAGTCATAACTAGCTCCCTCTGAACTCAAGACTTCCAGATTTGGGAAGTACCTGGATGGGAAAGCTTGCAGTGTGGCATCAGTCCCATGTGTGAGCTAATGAACTGTAAGCCTTCACCACAATCGAAGCTAACACAAATATTCCCTGAGACTGAAACATGCATCCCAAAAATGTAACAGTAAGAAATAAAACAGGAAAAGATTCTAAAGGGATAAAGATATCCTCAACCATCCGAAAGAAAGAAAGATTTTTCAGTATGCTTTTGAATTCATGCAGATTCTTTATTCTGTTCTTTACAAGGTATGCATCAAAGTTGAAATGTTAGATAACATTTGAGTCCACTAAAAGCCAGTGTTTAACTGTGTTTGTCAGAATATATGAGCAACGAATGACTGCTGATTTATATGAAGCAATAGGCATTGGATTAATTTTGTACTTGAAACCAGTGGATCAGGCCAAACTGTCAGTGGTGGTGGTCACAATTTTACTTCAATTACAAGAAAATGTAAGTCATAAGCATTATTCTAAGGAATGTAGGATTGTCATTGTTTCCATACATCCTGGAGAGTATGTAAAATGGATTTGCCAGTACTGGCAGATGGATAAAATGGTTTATGTAACAGGTCTTACAAGAGCCATCATTTATTTTTCCATGTAGATAAACATCTATATCCTTTCATATTAGCTTCCTTTTCTAAAAGATTACTGCAATTATTTCTTTTCTTGCCCTGTTTGGAAAAAAAGAAAACAACCCAGTAAGTTATGCATGCCAAAGCTTTACCAAAAGTAATTTCTTTTGCAGTGAAATTATGTATTAAGGCTCATAAAGTCTGTTTCAGTAATGGAAAAACTGATGGCATCTGTTCGCTAGCTACAATTTGAAGCTCAGTCATTTCACAGCTAGCTGCCAGAAATAGTTGACTACATCCTCAGCTCATCCTGCTGCAAACTCTTGACAGACAAGACCCTCATGAAGTATCATTTGAAGGCTTTGTTTTGACAATTGGCAGGCTGTTACCTCGTGTTCTGCTTTCTGTGCTACTAGTCCAGGAACATGTTGTTAGCTACATGCAGCATATAAAATTTAAGTCACCTGATTTCCATTATCCCTCCAAAATAACCCACTGTAACTCGTGGTTTGGTCAAAACGTGCTAGTACATTATTGAAGGTTTGTAAACATTTCAAAAAGCACAAACATCCTAATTAGAGTGGCTTCTTTCAAACTCTGAATCCCTGACTGAGAGAAAGCTATAAAATCACACAACCAAGAGGATCAGGGAGAAAACCCACCCTTTGGATAGTTTTGATATAGGTGATTTTCCCTTGCCAAAGTTTATTGTTAATTATTGCTCTGACTTGTCTGTCTGCTAACCACGTGTCATGCTGTTGTGTTTGATTTGGCTGGACAGACATGTTACAGAAGGACTGCTGCGGGGTGTGGATCCATCCCAAGCCGTGCAATACTCTGCTATGGAAAAGACCACTGGAGCTGACTCTCTGAAAAACCAGGAGCATGCCCAGGGACATTCACAGCAAAACCTCTCATCAGAGACTCAGGTGTCATCGGTCAAGTCAGAAGTCATCCCCTTCTCAACAATGACAGTCCATCATGTGCAGAGCTCGCCTGTTGTCATCCATCAGTCTCAGCACTCCTCAGCACTGGTCAACCATGCCCAGGGTTCACCCACTGGAGCCAGCCACAGTGAAGGTGTGCCAGCAGCTGGCCACTCCTCAGCCACCTCACCAGCTCCCCTGCAAGAGTCTACAACAGGATCCCAGCCCACACCAACCACGCCAGCACCACAGGTCTCTGTCAATGGCACCACCATGCAAAGTCTTTTCATTGAGGAAATTCATAGTGCAAGTACCAGGAACCGAGCTGTGTCAATTGAGGTACAGTGTATTCCACTCAAACAGTTGTCCTCTCTTTGGGTCTGAGCTCCTGGTCTCATTCTTGAGACTGCAGGTGGGATTTTTAAAATGCTTTCTGGGGACCTAAATGCTTAACCCCTCACTGCACCGTGCACTTCTGAAGATACCCTCTGTTCTTACATGCAACAGGGTAATAAAATGCAATCAAAATGAGTAACTTTTTTAAGTAACCTTTATAAAAAAATTAGAAAATAAAAATCTTTGTCAGAATACCATATTTCTAGCAACACGTGCATCCGTGGATTTCATTCATTCTTTAAATCCTTCATTATGGAGAGGTTAAAATGAAAGAGTGTGAAGTTCCGGTGGTTTCACACGCAGAGGTATTGAGAAAATCCACAGATGAACTCTCACGTCTTATTACAGACATGCACTTTAATCGCCAGTGTGATATAGTAAGAGAGTGACCCAGATTTAAATTTTGCCTTTGTTCCTTTAGTGAGCAGAGGCCACTGTCAGTCATGTGTTTGTGCCATATTTAGTATAATGGAAGTCAGATCCAGTGTACAATTAGTGTTAATATATTTCCTCTAGTTGCTGTCTGTAACTGTAAGAATCTATCTGTATTTACCTAGAATGTTTCCATATGTTTTTTTAACTTCTTTCTAAAATAAATGATCACAACAGGAACCAGAGAAATAAAGAGATGGTTTACTATCTTTTGTCTAGAAAGCTGAAAAGAAATGGGAAGAGAAAAGACAAAACCTCGATCACTATAATGGAAAGGAATTTGAAAAGCTCTTGGAAGAGGCCCAGGCCAATATAATGAAGTCAATTCCTAACCTGGAGATGCCTCCACAGCCAGCAGCCCTGCCAAAAGGGGATGCATTGGAAAAGCTAGATGTCTCAGGTAAGGTTTGCTAGAATAAATGATGCTAAAGAATTGCGTATCTGTTATATTTTTCCTACTTTCTAGAATGGTTTCAGTTTACAGATTTCTGTGTTCTTGACTGTAGCTGTGAGTATGCTTCTGAGGAATAAGGCAGGTTCCATGGACAGGTTGCAGTGATTTTGCAGATGCCAGTGTGGGTAACCAGCTGAAGACGTATTTCTTCGTATTGCAACTGAGAGAGAATTTGTCCTCTGGAGATAAAGGCTCCTCATTAGTAGGAGAGTAAGAGTACACTTTGCTTTTGACAGAGATACTATACTATATCTGTATCTAATATACTGGGTTCAGTTATGCACTTAAAAGTTTAGCATTACAGAGAGCCCTGTAAAGAACCACAAAAAGATTGAGCACAGATGATCTTACCATCAGAAACCTAAAAAACTCTTTTTATAGGCAGATTTGTTATCAAAAGAAGATCAAGACACGTCTGAGGTTTCTGAGGGTAAGGAGGACATTTAACTTTGCAGTCAATGTTCTAAGTTCCAGCAACTGAAATCTGAAGCTAGAAAAAGCCACATTAAAAGTTAGCTGTCAAATTTTAACATACAGAGTAACTAATCACTAAAGTTTAATTATGAACATATGGGATTCTCTGCCACTTCAGATCTTTAAGCAATACCATGTTTCTTTCTGAAGGGCTTCTCAGGCACAAGCTGTGTGCATGAATCAAGACTTGTTTATGGAAGTCTTTGAACCTACATAAGGTGGAAAATCAGACTATTTGACCTTAAGGATCCTTGCTAACTTCATAGTCTTAAACTATAAATACAACCAATGTTTTGAATGAGTTCCTCAGAGGTGTGAAAATGACCTGTGATGCTACATAGCAGAGTTTTTTTGAGGAAGTGGATAGATACACAGGAGTGAATGAGAATGACATTCACAGTAAGCATTCTGGCTCTTCACAGATAGATACACTGAGTTTCAAGTTGAGTGTGAATCAGGCTGTGACCCTCTAGGAAAAAAAAAAGCAAACATAATGAGATGAACAGGAATATCTGCAAGACATGTTTCTGCTCAGAAGTGGTGAGCTCTTCCGTAGAAATTCCCAGGCTTGATGTTTTGGACTTCAAGGAAGACTGAACAAATAGGAGGGAGTCAAGAGGACAGCGGTGATAATGACCAGAGCTCTAAAAAACCATCATGTCAGGGGAGCAAAAAAGAAAGAATGAGTTTTGTTTAGCATGAGGAAGCAAAGGCTGAGAAATTAAAAAGCTATCTCTGGATACGTCAGAATCTCCTTAAAAAGACAAGACTCACTTGCATTGTGTGGGTAGAGCAACAGTAGAAGTTAGCAATTGCAACCAGGAAGGCCACCATCTGCAAATACTCCCCCAGCATTCCCAGTTGGTATTAAGATGAATATCGCAACCTCTTCCTTCTCATATCCATTATGGACCTTTTATTCCTTTATTCCTCTATACCTGCTTATATCATTTGCATCCCCACTGCTGTGGCAGCAAGTTTCCCCATCTTGTGTAGGAGCTTTCTTTCATCTATTTTAAACTGATCAGCTGGTTTTAAACCAGCTTCATTGAGCTCCCCAGTGTTCTAATACTCTGCAATTTGGCAAACAACAGTTTTGCATTCCCTTTATAAAATCATGAAGGCAGTGAATAACCTTGATCATATCCTGGAGGTCTCAGCCTGCCCCACAGGCTCCAAGCTTCCAACTTGCAGCCTTTCTGCTCCCTCCCTTGGCTAGTTTCAGTTGCTCTTCTGTAACTCCCCTGTGTCCTTCTGGAGCTGTGGAGACCAGAACTTCATGCTGCAGCCAAGGCGTTGGCATGCCAAAGTTGTAAATAGCTGAAAAACAAAGCCCTGGAGCTTGTGTGTAGAAATTCATATAGGATTCAGAGGGCTTTTTCCAGATCCAGCATTTTGGTTCAGGAGCATCTTTAGCATTGGCAAATTGTGGCCCCTTGGTTGTTTCACAACAAACATATTAAAAATAAATCCCTATTGAACCTAGTAAAATAACTTTAGAGTTCTGGCAGTGTTCAGCCAGGTTACTGCCTATCAGTCAACACAGTGGTCTTCTATGACATGTGTGTGGCATCAGAAGTGGCTGGAAATGCACACCACATGGGTGCAGTGAGCTGTGACGTCTTAAAAAGTGCAGAGCACAGTAACAGAGAAGTTTGGTAGCTATCTGGTGCAGTTAACTAATCCACTTCTAGAATACAATGCTGCACAGTAGATTTAAGGAGAAATTTGATGAGCTTGAGACATTTGCCTTCTGTTGTGCATAATGAACCCTGTAATAGTAACATAAATAAGGGAACAGCAAAACTTTAATATCTGACTAAATTCCTCCCATGCCACTCAACTCTTCGATGGTTCAAGATAAAAATTGCAATATCAGTGTACTGTGGACTGGAAGACTGTACAACATGAGGAAAGAGAGAACACCTTCGTACTCCTACAGTGCATGAGACATTTTGGCCATAAATTAGCAAAGTAAGTCCTCTGTTGCCTTCACTGCAGAACCCAGGTAGATCCCATAGCCAGAATATGTTGTCTCAGCCATTCTCAAAACAGAACCCAGTTAAGAAACTTCATTTTTTCTCCTGCAAAGAACAAAACAATGTAAAATTACTCACTTTGTGCAATTCTGCAGATTATTCTGTAAATACTTATTTAATGTCTTTACTTCAACTGATCTTTTTTATCAGGGTTATTCAGTGAAAAATATGGGGACTCTAGCATGCACATGAGAAACTGGGCTTCTTCATCTCTCTTTGTGCCTTCATATGTGAGAATGCTCTGATTTTGCACATGCTGAGTGATCAGTAACTTCCACTGAAGACAGTTTGCTTCTCTGACTACAAAGGCCGCCTCAAGGCAGGCGTCATTAGTTTGAGATCTTTTTAAGATGTGATAGATTCTTTTGGTGCAAGTAGAAATTTGTATGGTGGGAGAAGTTAATTCCAGTCTGTCTGTGCCTGTTGAAGAATGCTTCAGCTCAGTGTTGAAGAACATTTCGGTTCAGTGGAGCAGCTGGCAATGAACAACTCCCATTTTGTTCACAGAAGTGCTGAGCCCTTTGGCACCAAAGAAGGTCCCATGAAGTAACTTTTTTGTTCTTGGGTAGTCTTGGACTCTTACTCCTCACTCTTTAAATACGCTACAAGAACCCAACTGTAAGAAAAATGTATTAGAATAAGGTATTTTTCCCAAAGTTTTTTCCTCCAAAGTTTCTTGGTTTTTGTTTCCTTCCCATTTAGATTGGGGAAATCTGATGTTTTAGTAAAGAAAACAGGAACCCAGCTTTGAAGTTGTGTCTTTCCCAGTGTCATTGCTCTGACTGTGAGCAAACCCCATCACAACCTCTCCTTAATGACTCCAGTGAGGGGATGTGAGGGGGATTAGCCTTTGATACCCTGTGTTCCTGCCACACTCACTGAAAATTTCTCTTGCCCGTGTTTCTGCCTTTGTTTCCCCTTTTGAAGATGGAGATGGATGAACACCTCACAGATGTTAAAGAGATGGCAGGAATCATTCTCTCTTTGTGGCCTCCATGTCTCTCATACAGACTTGCGCTTAGTAAGTGTGAGAAAAACTTAATGAGTTGAGCCCATTCAAATCAGTAGGGATTTGCACAGCCCCTACATTGTTGTCTGCTAAACACCGTCTTAGAGAATTAGTCTGATTTTACAGCAGCAGATATTGCCTTGAGCTGGCAGAAAAGTATCTGATGCTACAAAAAATGGAATGGTGTGTATTGACCAAAGTGGTCTAATGTAAAGTGCACCTGGAATTTCACTCATCTTACAATCCTGCAAGCAAGTGCCAGATAACCAGAGATGCAGATAATACATCTGAGCATTTCTTTAAGCTCAAGCAGCTTCAAAGAACATTTGAGCTATGAAGGGAGCAAAGATGAAGCTGGGTCAGATAAGGGCTCCATCCAGCCCCAGGGGACAGCCAGCATATTGGAGAAACCTGACACAGGCCCAGGAGTGGATAGTTATGCAATATCTTGCCTAGAGGAAGCACTTAGCCCTGAACAGCTGGGTAATCACAAAAACCGGAGGTTTTATCCTTCTGGATTATATTCATTCCAGCTGTTTATATAACACTGAGTAGCTGCAGAAAGGTCGTTCTCTTGCTCTTGAAAACAAACATTGTAAACAGCAGTGTGAAAATGGTGGCTGTTGCCATGTGTGATGCTTGGCCTGTGACCAGAAATGCAAACGGAGAGGTCATGAGCAGGGTAATGCTGCTTCTGGTAAAAATGCCATTCAGTGACATTGGGAAGAGGAAGTGGCGGCTGGATGGGAAGCACTGTGTGCGTGACAGTTTGAGAAACTGGTGTTCCCTTGGAAGACTTAGAAAGAAAGGGCTGGTTCTGCTCAGCTGTTGTATTTGGTATTTGAATCTTCACAGGCTAGCAAAATATACGTAGACCTCTTATATGATAATTCAAAGGTAAAACTGTGCATTCCTGGAATAGTTAGTAGTAAGTAAAGTGAAAATAAATGCTGTCTTAAGAGAGGAGAAAGTGCAGTTGCCCCTGGTGTTCCCCTGCCCTGCTCAGGGGTAAGAGGACTATGAACTTCAGAGATGGCATCTCTAGAGCAGTGTTCACATTTTCTCTTTCAGCCTTTGTCTGAACTTAGCTAGTTTTGTTCAACTACAGGATGAACAAAACTCTTTAGCTCCTCTCTTGGCAATTTGCGGGCAGCACCTCCCAGGCAGAGCAGAAGTGTGCTGGGTGCTTCAGAACTGCTGACAACAATGAACAATCTCCACATTTGGTGTCTAGGTTTGTTGCCACACTTTCAAATGAGGCTGTAGAGCACTATTTGTAACCAAGTACCCGTCTGGACCTGTACTTTACATACTTCTTTGCAAGGGACTGATATACAAATCCGTGCTCAGCTATCACTGGTTTACACCGAGGGCTGAAACCAAGCCACAGGGGTTTGGAAGACGGTTTTGCTTAAGTTTTCTGGGTGAAGTGACCCAGTTCCTTTGTGCAAGTGCAGCACTGTTCACTTTCACTTGAGGCGGTTCCACTTGAAGCCAAAATGTGTTTCTACTCATATATATTCAGAATCTGGACCCTTTAAGACATTTTTCTCCTTTCCAGTTGAGGCAGGGATGCAAATACTTCCCCC